>VDFB02291617.1:0-66352 GCA_007258455.2 Sequoia sempervirens
TTTTCTAATGTTTCAAGTATTTTTAGATGAGTGTTATAAAAAAACATGAAAAAGGGTTTTTGCATGCAAAAGTAGTGAGTATTTGAAGTTTCAAAAATGAAATATGAAGTTCAAATGATTATAATGATTTTTTATGTATAATATAGAAACACCACCTAGTCCATTGTGTAGAGCTCTCAATAACCTTTCCAATTCCTATAAAAAGTCAAAAAAATTATAAGAAACACAAAATTTATGCCCATTTTACTAAAGATAAAATTCTAGGTGCACACTTATAGTGTCCAAAAAAGGATCGTTTGACATTTTTCGCACTTGTTTGGATCCTCCTTGTGGTTTTTGGCTTAATTTTGCCTTGATTTAGTGTTGTAATGTGGATAAAACATTCACATTAGGTCTTGGACCCTTGTGAACTAATGGAATTTAATGGTTCCTTTCAAAAGTGTTGTGAAGTGTTGTAACACACTTTCACACTTTTATAGGGTTTTATCAACCTAAAAATAATTTTAATCATAATTAATGCTAACTTTTCCTTATTTGGAGTGTTGTAAAGTGTTGTAACACACTTTCACATTCCTCTAGGAATTTTATTAATAATTTGGATTTCTTATTATTTAATTGGCCCTATTTTACATCGAAAAGCCTCATTTATTGCATCTTTTTGAAGGGTAATCCCAACACCAACCATTAACCAATCATAATTTAGGTGTTCTTGGCTTGTGTGGCCCAAATTTAGTGTCTAGGACTCATTCACTACCTTGGGAAAATGAGTCCCACCTAGGTCTTTTTGGCCCTGATGCAGGTTTCACACATTTCTAGACACTTTTGATTTTTGGTCCCATACATTAGTGTGATGGGCCTCATTCACCACATTGGGCGAATGAGTCCCGTGTGACCAAAATGCAATTTTTTTTCAAATTTTTGGTGGGATTTTATTCTCCTAGATATGTAGTGAGCCAAATTCAAGTGGTCTAGATCCTGAACTTTGTCCCTCCATACATATGGATGCATACCTCTTTATCACATCGATTTCTTTGTCTTCACAAGATTCTTTAGATAGCGAATCCCATTCATATTTATTTGAGTCTATTCTAGAACTAGCTTGCAATTGGAGGATTCACTCACAAATATTTTAAGTGGCTTATTTTTCTATCTCTTCTTTGTATCCTAATCCCATCTTTTCTTTTGTATTGATTATGATAGGCTGAATTGGTTCCACAATACCTTCTTTTCGTTTTCCAATAAGACCTTTTCCTTCATATCCAACCTTTTCTAAGATTGTGAACCCTTTACCATATTTCTTTGTCAGTATATTGGAAGTTGCTGCTGTGGATTATTCTTCATCTTTGTAAATCCAATTTAGAATGTCTTTGTCCTTAGAATCATCAGCTAGAGTACTTTCTTTTACAAATTTACCATCAAAGATTGTGATGGGTTGTGAAGATTGTTATCTAGATGTTGATGGTTGTCCATATGATTTTGGAGAAGGTAGTAGCTGTGAGAGACATAAGGACTTCTCAAAAGAATACTCACACATGCCTTTATCTTTCAACTGAATCTTTTTCTCAAACTGTTTTGACAAAGAATTGAGTTGGCTTTCATTACTTGAGGAAATAGAATCACCGATGCCTTTATCTTTCAACTGAACCTCTTTCTCAAACTGTTTTGACAAAGAATTGAGTTGGCTTTCATTACTTGAGGAAATAGAAGTGAGAGCTTCTCTATTGCATGGTACAAAAACATCTTGGACTATCTTGAGAGTGTTGCGGTATTGGGGACTATTAGAATCTATTGAAATTGTGATCTCTTGTCCATTGTAATGGAATTTCAAGCATTGATGGTATGTTGATGGTACTTCTTGCATTTCATGGATCCAAGTTTGACCCAAGAGTATGTTGTAGGTCAAATCCTTGTCTAAAACTTGGCAGATTATATCCTTTTGAACTAGTCCCACTTGAATTGGCAATATTATCAGTCCTTGAGAGGATCTTTCTTCATCATTATAAGATTTTATGGTGATATTTCTTCTAGAATCTATTGCATTTTCTAAAAATCCCAATGCATGTATAAGCTTTAAGATGCATATATTTAGACTAGCTCCCCCATCTATTAAAACACATTTGACTCGATGTCTATGGATTAAAACCTGAATATGGAGTGGAGCGTTGTGTGGATGAATGAGGGATGCATCATCATTTTCCGAGAATGATAAACAATGGGGTGTTGTCAAATGTCCAACCATGGCTTGGAATTGGAAAACTTCCAAATTAGTTGGTACTGTGGTGTCCACTAAAGCTTTTTCTAGCATATCTTTATGGGTTGGTTAAATTTTAAGAAGTTCTAGTATGGATATCTATGCTAGAATCTTTTGCAATTGATCTACTATATTGTATTGATTCAAAGGAGAAACAGGTGTTTTAGATGTACTTCCTTTCAATACAAACTTGGACTACCTCCTTGTGGTCACATTTATTGGTAGGTTGTCTTGCTTATCCTTAATTTTGATGACATTGATGTGATTATCAACTGCAAAAATGTGAAGGATGGTAGTATCATAAATATAATTCTCATTCTTCCCTTTGTTGTTTGTTGCAGAGGATTCTCCTATTTCATAGTTGGGTAGAGGGTTTTTAAATGCCCCATGATCATCATTTGTTTTATGTCCTATCAATATGTCACCTCTATCTATCAAGTCTTGCATCAAATGTTTTAATTGCATACAATGATTTGTTTTCTAACCTTTACTTCAATGAAAATCATAGTAATATGCCTTGTTCCACCATGATGGTTTAACTCTTGGTTCAAAATCTTGTGTATCCGGTAATTTTATGAGTTTGTGTGCAAGAATCTCTTTTAACGCTGATTCAAGTGATTGCCCCAAAGGTGTAAATTTTCTTCAATATGGTGGTAGAGTTGGTTTAGATTCACTGTTGTTTTGATTGTTTTTGGGTACATAGTAACTGATAAGTTGAAGACTAGTTTTACATTATGTGTGTCAACTACACCATCATTACCAACATTTTTATTTCTTGTATAAAATTTGGATTTTTCATCGTTGTTATGATGGTTAGAAGAGTTAGTAGATTTTTTTCCTTCATTATAGATTTTCAATGCTCCTCTTTTAACCAAGGCTTCCTCAATCTTAAGTCCGTTTTCAATCAGCTTTTCAAAACTGGGTGGACACTGCAATTGGACTCTATAAATGATCTCATTGTTGAGATTATCAATAAAGATATCCATCTTTTCTTTCTCAGGTATAGAACAAGCATATCTAGCAAATAATTGTCTCCATCTTTGTAAGAATGTAAGAAAGGGCTCACCATTTTTCTATTTTGTGTTATAGAGATCTTTCATGGTTATTTCATGTTGAATGTTGTATGAATATTGGGAGATAAATTTATTTACCAACTCCCCAAATGATCTAATACCTGGTGGAAGTTTTGAAAACCATTCCATGCATTGACCACCCAAACTTCTTGGAAATAATCTCATTAGATAGGTTTCTTCATGTGCAAATACCAGACTCATGGTGCAGAATTCTCTTACATGATCTTGAGGATTAGTTTTGCCATTGTATTTATCATATCTTGGAAAATCACAATTTGGTGGAAAGGGTATCATGTTCATATTTCTGTGAAATGGATAAGGATAGAAGTCTTGCAACAAATCTCTTTGTTGTTCCCCTTTGCATATCTAGGATTTGTTGTTGAACATTTTGTATTTAGTGAGTTAAAGCATTCAATGGATCTATGATTCATGAGTCAACTTCTATTTTCTTGGGAGCTTCCTTCAATTGGTTAACATCAAAATCATTGGGTAGTTTTACACCTTGATTTTCCAGTATTAGAAAGTATTTCTATCCATCCTTTTCTATAATTTTTTCCATGAACTTGTGAAATTTAGGGTCTTGTTGAGCTTGTTGAATATCCTCATTAGCTATCTCATCTTTTTTAGGTTGATGAAATCTATCAAAAGGATTTTCTTCTCCTTCTTCCATGATGGTTTGGGTTTCTATTTCTTTTTCTCTGAATTTTTGTTTTTGAGCTCTTGTTAAAATGGTCATGCAAGTGATATATTTTTGCTATACTTTGATCTTTGTTTTGGGAGTGCCATTGAAATACCTAAGTCAAATAGGATGATGGATCGTATTGATGTGACTAGGATAAATTTGATGTACAACATTTGTTTCGTGGTAAAGGATGATAGATCTTGATAGTGAAACTCAGCTAACAATCAGAGATGAGATTGGTGATTGGGCACTTTAAGTTGTTTGATCTACATTTAGTTAAAGGGATTGCACTTGCAAAACCCAATTTCTTCAAGTTTACAGCCATGTTTTAATGAGGAATGATCTCTGCATTGAAAATGGTCCCTAAATATGATTCTAGTTGTCAGACAGAAGTTCAATTTAGCTCTCTATTTGAGTATCAAGTGAATGTGCTAAAACAGGTTGTATATGCACTGAAAGATGGGAGAAATGCACTAAAACATATCCTATATGCGCAATAATGTCAGTTAAATGTGCTAGAACAAAAATATTATGCACTGAAAGATGAGGTAAATGTGCTAGAATAGACCCTATATGTGTTGAAAGATGTGGTGAATGTGCTATAACAAACCCTATATGTGCTAGACTATGAACTCAATGTGTTCAAACTAGAAGTTTATGTGCTAAACTGGAAATGTCACCATTTTGAAAGTTTTCCTATTTTTCTTGTTTTTGAATGAGTGAATTGAGTATTTTTTATGGATGATCTTCTAAACAATGATTTCAAACACAAAAGAAAATATACTTAAAATAGTTTTTTCATCCTATGATCTAAGCATAAAGTGTATGTTTTAGGATCTGGTATGATCCCTTTGATTTCCACTGGTATTGAACAATAGCAAACAGATCAATTAGAATCTTCTAATGTCAAGGGTCATTAATAACATCACAACTCTATTAGAAAAATGAAGAAGGTTGACTATGTCTACATTTTTGTGTTGTCATTGATGTCAACATGTTGAGGATGTAAGTCTAAGTTAGTACTTGATCCGGTATTTTGGTCTAGTATCTGAACTGGTAATTGAGTTGTACTCTTTGGTATTCTAGTCTGCATTCCTCCGCAGTTGGTAGTTAATTCTTGCAGTTTTGAGAAATTGTTTATGGTTGTTGAAGGCATCCATGTTCATAATATTATGTGCTCTGGTGCTCGTATGGCATGGTGACAACCAACATAATATTTGCTGCTTTATCTGCATTGAAGTCTATTCCTAGTCAACTTCTTAGGTTAATCAAGTGATACAATGAATTAATTTTGCTATGCAGATATATGTGTGACCTATATTATGTCTATGTCAAAATAATGTAGTGTGTTGGATGCTTTAATTGATTTTTGGAAATATTTTGTGAATGATTGAAGCTGACAATTAGTATTTTTAGTAAATGCGAAGTGCATCTAATTAGGCTGACCTAATTGATGCTTGTGGAAAATATTAGGTATATATATGTATATGTTGGATAGTTTTAAAAGAGAGAGAGAGAGAGAGAAAGAGAAATATAAGTGTGGGTGTGTGTGTATGCGTAATCAATGAGGCAGTTGTGAATGCAAAGTTGAAAGTGAGCGAAAATGATGAAGTGTGTTAAGTCAATCTATTGAGCATCATCAGAACTGTACTAACACTTGTTAGGTGCATTATTCTCAGTTCATTTTAGCTGTAAATCCCAATTTTGTTGGTCAATAATTTTTGTAGGCAGTGAGCCTCCTTTGTAAGTAGTGACCTTTTGTATCTGGACAGTGAGCCCTTGGCAGTGAGCCTTTGATTTTTAGTTTGAAACTACTTTATATTGTGAGTTAATCCTCATTGTGGTTTTTCCCTCATTGGATTTTCCATGTAAAAGATCTGGTATTTATAGTGTTAATTTACTTTCTATTATCTGTGGTTCATGCTTATACTTAATAGCAGAATAGTGTGGTTGTGGAATTGTTTTTTGTTGAAGTTTTAAGTTGGAATTTTGTGACAACAGATTCGCCCCCCCTCTTAGTTGTCCTACATCATTTAAAAATTGGTATCAGAGCTTTGGTTCCTTGGTGAAGAGCTTAACTGCTTGAGGAAGATCTTGAAGGTTGATTAGATGGATGATAAAGGAGAACTTCATACTACTCTTGAGGATCTTGACAAAGTGGAAAGAAAAAAAAAGACATGAAAGAGAATCTAGATGAATCAAATGATTGTGTCTAGAAGCTAAAAGAAAAATTGAATGAATTCAAGGAAATAAATAGAGAAGTGAGTGAGTAGCTAAAACAAGAGATAATTGGACTGAAAGTGATAGTAGAAGAGAAGAAGATAATTGAAGAATGTCTAGATAGAATGGTACAAAATAAGTCTGATGAATGCTTGAAACTAGAACAAGAGGTAGTAAACCTAAGGATTGAATTAGAAAAAGAAAAACTTTTTTGAGAAAAATTTCAAATTAAGCTCCTATAAGCTTGGAGAATTGCTTGTTGGACAGAAATCAAGTAAAGAAAAAGCTATTTTACAAAATGATGCAGGTGAAAGTTCTAAGCACAATCAAATGACTCGGGAAAAAGGGAAGAAAAAAAGAAATTCAAGAAATTTTACAAGGAGACCACCTATGAGACAGCCTAATGCACAAAGTTATCCCTCTTTCATTGGTACTTGTTTTTTCTGTAATAAATATGGTCATAAGGCAACATAATGTAGGAGCAGGAAGAACCTATTTTTTGGTTCCTTCACTAGAAAATGTTTTGAATGTAAGAAGGTAGGACATAGAGCTATTGAATGTAGATCTCAGGAGAGAATGATAAGTCAGGTAATGAGGAATAGGTTTAATGAAGGCAGAATGAATCAATTCTTTAATGGCTACTACTATACCTGTAACAAATTTGGACATAGAGCAAATCGATGTAGGTTGAGAGGTAATGGAGGTTAGAATAATTAGAAAGGTGTTGTTTGTTATAATTGCAACACACCAGGACATATTTCAAAGGTTTGAAGAAGTAAGAAAGGAAAGAAGTCCGCTCTGGTAGAGAAGAATGATCCGATAAAGAAAGTGAAAAAAGAAGAAATGAAGCAAGAGATGAATAAGATATGGAAGAAGAAAGAAGAAGAAAAAACATGAAGCTATTGATGTGTCTGTGCCGTCATCAAGTATGGATGATTCCTTCAGGAATTAGACCTAGCATGGTCTTAGGGGGAGCTATTGGATTTTCCATTGCACCAAAAGATTGACCTGTTAATGACCAATACAAGCTTTAGTTAAGAACCATAGGAGGTAGTTAGAACATATCATAAAACCAAGCACTAGTGTTGCAAGGAAGACCAAGGGTCACACCTTACAACAATCCCCGCCAGCACAAGCGTGGGGTTTGAACCTATGACCAACTCTAATACCAATTGTTGGACTTGTCGTTGCACCAAAAGATCGACTTGTCAATGCCTGATACAAGCTTTGATTAAGAACCACAAGAGGTAGTTAGACCATGTCACAAACCCAAGTGCTAGTGCTACAAGGAAGACCAAGGGTCACACCTTGCAACATGAGCATTATTAGAAAATTATAAAAGGCCCTTGGAAAAATGGTGTTTCAGAGGTTGGCACGAAGATGAATTGTGAAGGATGAAGAATCAAAGGTTTTGGAAAAATAACTGGAAGAAAACATGTTGTCATGATGATTTACAGACTGAATTAGAGTTTTCTATGTTGAGAAGAGTGTGTTTAGTAGCTTTTTGATGTTTGCCACATTTAATGTGTTTTAGGGTAAATTCGATGGTGTATAAGTTGAAATTTGTAAGTCTTCTTGATTAATTGAGCATTTGAAGCACTTGGAAGGTGCTCTAGAGTGATCTTGAAGCAATCTTGAAGCAATTTTGAAGGGAATTTAAAGAAATTGTCACGGGTAATCTGGAATCCTTTCTTAGTTTGCAAAAAAGGGAAGAAGAAAAATGAAGAAGTTTCGATTAATGAATTCAAGAAAGTGCAGTTCAATGGAAAGAGAATCGAGTGGCGCTATCCCTCTGAAGCTTAAAGGAGTTGAATTAGAAGAATTTGATCATAGAAAGATGAAAGAAATGGAACTAAGGTTGAACGAAAATGAATTACAAAACATAAAAACCCTAGGTATGGATTTGTGGAGTGAATTTTCATGGGTTGTTGATAAAGAGTTTATTTTGTTCTTGTTGAATCATTTCAAGAATGATAGTCTTGTATTGGACAAACCCTACTTAGTTAGGAAGAAAGCGATCGAAGAGATTATTGGCTTATGTAGTATTGGGGACCTTCTTTGAAAGAAAATTGTGAAGTACAAAGATGTGGAGGAACTGAATGGCATTAGTAAAGACCCTCGAGCCCTATTGATAAACACTCTCGAGGATTTGGCTGTAAGGTATGTCACATACGATTTTTCTTACAAAATCTATTTTAGAAATCATGAAGGTTCAATATCGGCTATTGTTGTTTATATTGCACACATGATGGTCAAGGAGAATAGGAAATTTGATCTATGTGGTCTATTGCTTGAGGATCTTTCTGAAAATGTTCAAATATCAGTGGTTGAGGGTTATCCCTTTTGGTTTGGATCTTTGCTTGTGTGCTTGGTGTTTTACTATTTGAGTTCCCTACCGGGAAATGATAATGGGAATCTGGTATTCCTATTGGGAAACAAGTCTATAGATACCTAGAAGCATTGGAAGATAATGCAAGTATGTGAAAATTTTATTTCACATCATTGAAAACAAATCTTTGCTTCGGTATGTCTGAACCTAGTCAATTTGAAGTGGGCTCATCCTCCAGTAAAATAGAATTGGAAGATGTTATTAGTGATTCCCCTCTGAAATCGCAGAAGAGAAAATTTATAACTGAAGATATCATTATTGTTCGGAAGAAAAAGAAAAATAATGTTTTCCTGGATTGAAATCCTCTAATCTAGATGACATCTAGTCTATGTTGATTAAAGGAAAAATGAATAAGATTGGTGAGGAATGGAATGCAACCTCTCCTGTTGACAGACTGAAAATTGATGATGCTCTGGTAGATTATCTACTTTAAAAAGTTATTGATGTACTTGTTGATGGAAAAAATTGATAAAGATAATAAATAGTGTCTTATGGGAAACTCAGTTTATGGGGGACCTTTTGTGCTAAACTGAGTGACCTCCAAATTTTTAAAGAAATTGACTTCTTCTATAATGTAGTCTGGAAAGGGAAAAGGAAACAGATATATAAAATATAGAGTCTAATCTAAGGCAATGTGCCAAGTCTTAATGATAGGCATAATAAATCATAGATCTAAGGGCCTGATTAGTATTTGTAATGTCCCAAAAAGGAAAAAACTTAAAGATTAAAGTATAGATAATCCATTCATTGACATAAAATAACAGTGCATACATTCCTACTACCAAGAAGAGTCATAAGACATGATCTAGATTAGAAAACTTGCATTCAATTTATAGAAGTTCTCAAATGAAATATCTAGACAATAGCAACATAGTCTAAAGTTAATCAAATAACATAAAAGAACAGAAAGGCCAAACAATTGGCATAGTCTGAGAGTCTTTGCAATAATAAAAAACAATAGTAAAGGCCTGGTGTCTTTTCTAAAATTAGTGTTCTTCTGAAAAATCAAGACTCCGGACCCCAAAATAGAGAGAAGTATATATAGATGAAACTCCCATCACCTTGGCGAGCAAATAACAAAAAAGATTTCAGGATCCCTAACAATGATGCAGAATTGAGTTTTCCTCTAGGTCGTTGCAACAAAAAAATATTCGAAACCAAGCATCTAGTCATTCCAAGCCTAGGTGCATCCTCTGCAAATGATGGCAGTGGTCCCGGTGAGGTCAAGCAGGCAAGTGTCATCACCTTGTAAAGAGAAAGCAATTTTGACACATAGTGTCCAGTCACGGTGTTTGGTTCGCTTCATCTATCACCCAAATACAAAACCCGCCGAAGAAACATGTGTTAGTATAGTGCAACCCGTGTGAGTCTTTATCATTTGTCATCGAAAGCTTGTGCTAAGGTGACACACACTGATAAATTTTGACTCAAACTATGACAAAAGTTCATTAGAATTTTGACAAACTTTTGTTAGAATTATTTCGTCAATTTTTCTACGAACTTTGAAACATCAAAATTTTAACCCAACATCGTCAGCTGGGTAAAAATTTTGACGTTTCAAATTTTGTCAAAAAATTGATGAAATAATTCTGACGAAAGTTCGTCAAAATTCTGACAAACTTTTATTAGATTTTGAGTCAAAATGGATCAGTGACATGGCATGTGGGCGGAGCTCTACTCAAAAGTGAAGGGAAGTGGTCATCAATTATGCATAGCGATGATACATGGTAGCATAGTGGAGCATCTTTTAAATGAAAAGGAAGGAAAAACTTCAGGGAGCGCAGAGTGGACATGTGGATGAGGTAGCCTCTGGAGTTCTGACAAAAAGGCCGAGTGGCTTATTTACGATGCGTGGGCTAATACTTAACCAAAAATATATACCTGAAGGGAGCTTACTGAATATTTATTCACAACTTTTGGCAACGACCAGGGGCGTTTCGCTTGAGGAACGAAGAACCAAAAATTTCTTTGGTTTGCAAACCAGAGCGCCATTCATCGGGCATCGAAGTCAAAGATTGGAAAGAACCACCTACAGGGGTCACCAATCATCCTCGGATGGAATTTCTATGTTGTGAAAATTCTCTTGTGCTCCACCTAGGTCGAGTGCTTCCTTAGAAGGCAGTGTCTTGGGAAAATCAGCCCCTGCCTCGCAATGTTAGAATAGCTGTGCAAAAGGATGAATAACCCCCTAAATGTCAGTTGTAGTGGGAGGATGGCTGATATTCTAGAAAGTATTTGGGTCATTTTCCTTCTCCTCTATTCTTTATGCAATCTATTCGGCTGTAGCAATAGAGCCATCTTCAAGGAATAAAGACGGTAGACCCATCTCACTTAACCTGGAGAAACTCTCTTGTAGGTTGTCCATTGTCTGGTTCAAAGTAGCTACGGCCGCCCTAGTGCACTGGAAGGCTGAGTGGCAATGGATAAACTTGTTTACTATCTGGGCAACTGCATTCTGATCTTCAATTCCTACCTTGGAAAGGTCTTCATCAGAGACCGAATACAACTTGGTGAGAAAATTCTTTGCTTCTAGAACCCTTTCTAAGATAAACCCTGAGAATTGCTCAATTGTACCATGAACCTCCTGGCTTAGTTTTGCTACCTTAGAAATGAACTAGAGCGTGGGTTGCAGTGTTAGGAAAAAAAAAATAATCGTTTCCCACCAAGAAACATACAACTGTCTAACCAATGGAATAAGGTCTAGCTAGGTAGGGGAGGCTAAGAGAGAGCTCTTCAGAAAGGTGATCTCCACATCCTTTGAGTTAATGATCTCAACCAATTTTGCACCTTTCCTTTTTTCAGATGCCAATTGCTCCCCAGAGCTACTCATTTCTTTATGCTAGTTTTCCTCAGCTTGGGAGTGGTTTTCCAATTGTATGTCAAGAGAGGACTTTGTCTCTTGAAGTTCTTTTTCTAATTGGGCCTTTCAGCCCTTAAATTCGACATCTTTCTCCTGTAAATTTTGCTCATATTGAGCTTGTTGATGCTCTAAGGCCTCATTCTTTTGTGCCATCCCTTGATCATATTCAATGCGACACCACTCCAACTCTTCGTTCCTTAGCTGCAAATTCTATTCTGCCATAGCCAATTAGCTCTAGCATTCTCAATTCTTAGTATGCAACTCATTACCATAGCGGGGTCAATAGTATGAACCTTCACAAGCTCCCCCTGAAGTCTGTTCCTTTCCTCTTCTGTTGTTAGCACCCTCTCTATTAAGTGCACAACATCTTCTTCTAGGGATTTCTCCCTTTTCTAAAAAAAACTAGCCTTTTCCTTTAATGATTTAAGCTGCTCATCCACTTTGTTCAGCTGACGACCAATTTTAAGGAAGTTAGAGGTGACCACTTGTTGTGTTTCCTCCATAAGCTCAAATTTATCCTATGGTTGAGCTACCTTCATGTCAAGCCCTACTACATACACTTCATAGTCTTCTGGATGCATCTCCCCTTGTGGCTTGGTTACCATTGGATACATGGTTGCAAATTTCATCTCTTACTGGGTCTCATCATAGAGAGTTTGCATCTTCAGTTCTGCAGGTCTACTATCATCTTTGGCCTTGCGCTTTTGCATTCTATTTGCACGTGCTTCCCTTCCAGAGTCAATTTGGGCCATGAATTGGGCCAGCGACAAGACTATCCCACCTGGGAAAGGAGCACCGACAGGTAGGGCATATGGATAGGTAATTTTGATAGGCCTGGGAATTTTTTTTTTGGAGAGTTATAGTTTGTGGGGAGAAGGGAGGCACATTCCAAAGCTTGGTTTGAGAACCAGTAGAAGTGATTTTCATTTGCCAAGGTTCAATTGGTGAACTGGTGGAAGGACTCATGGACTAAAACGGTGAAGGAGTTGTCATCATGGAGTCCGCCTACTGTGAGAGAAGGGGAGCATTTGTGGTGATAGTAGAAGTAGGGGTTCTAGTAGCGGGTAAGCCTTCAGAAAGTGAGGTAAGGAAGGATTGAGTGACAATAGCTAGCATAAGGGTTCACAGAGGAGTAAAGGAAAATGGAGTGGCCTATGAGAACTGGGAGAAACCTCTCGCATGCATTGGATCAAAGGTGGGAAATGAAGGGCCAACACTCATGGTGGGAGTTGTCGTGGAGAAGGTGGAGGATACCAAGGACCGAGAAGCAAGAGAAGAAGGAAAAAAACTTACCTGTTAACTGGTCAATGGCAGCTCCTAACTCATTACCAACTCTTCCTCTCCTTCAGGTTCTTGGCTAGCTGCAAGCACCTGACTTATAGTGGGTTCTTGTGAACTCTCTCCAACAATGGCTTCTGTACACTACTGCTTCCCAGGCGGGGTTTCCCCAATGTCAGTAGTTACTGCCGACTACTACTGTAACATTCTAGTCACCTTAGTGGCCCAAGTGAGTGTGTGTGAGGCCCTCAATACATTGAACCACACATTTGTAGCTACATAGGCGGACTATCCTGCAGAGCTTTTCTCTTGCAGCGCAGAGGATTTATGAAGTCCCTGCTTCTTCTTCTTCTTCTTCTTCTTTGGACCCACCTTTCGGTTCATTGTATTTATTGGTGATGGATTCAAATCTTGCATGCTCATCATCCCACCATTTTTCAAATACTTTTTCATCCTTCAAGCTTCCATAAGGAGCATCCAACTGTCTTGTTTCTTAGCTATATTTTTAGAAGGCTCTTATTTTATCATTAGTCAATTCTTCTTCTTTCCACAACTTGTTGTACATGGTGCACTCCATCTAGACACTATCTATAGCCTCTGCCATAATGAAGTAAAATTTGTGTCATGGCTCTCTGTGATCCTATGTGGGAATATGCGCTAGTTCAACAAAATTTTCATCCTTGTCCTCCCATGGGTTGCACCTCTTTTCCCAGTAGGATTGAGGAGTGTGAATAACCTTCATTTGTGGCTACAACAAATCTTTGAAAGGATTGTAATCCCATTTATCACATATCAAAACCGACCCTAAATGAGCCAGTTTATCCTGTAATAGGTGGTGTGACTATTTCTTTGCCAGGGCCACTGTTTTGAAAATCTTCGGACAAGTGAAGAATCCTTTCCTCTTGACGCTTTGGCTACTACAAAAGATATAATCAATAATGCACACCTGTTGATAAATTTTGAGTGCAAGCACTCTATTTGTGACATAGGCTGGGAGTCAGAAAGGTTGATCAGTGAAGCCCCACATTTAGAGGATTGTGAAATCTGCACTGAAGAACTAGTCACAAGCGGGAGTGAAAATTTGCATATATCCGGTTTGATCTATGTTGAGCCGGATCATGTCACCTCCTCCTTCTAAATCTTGCAAAACTAGAGTTATAAAGTAATCCGAAAAATGCATAGTAGTCATATGTCATGGAAAGAAAAGGTGTCCATGTGCATATTGGCTTCCTTTTCTGCTTTTCATCAAAAATAGACAATTCAAAATATTTGCTGAAGAAATCAGGATTTTGATGTAGAACATATGAACCAGGAAAGAGAGAAATTTGAACTTCCCTTCTACTGGGTAATTATCTATTTGCATTTCATTTCCTCCATGAGGAATTCGGCGAAATCATACCAGAAGAAATTGTGTTGCTTGCAAAATTGGAAACTCGACCCTAATTGAAAGGTGTGCACCATCTTGTCAGAGTCTAGGCCACACAGAAATGCTAGCATTGAAAAGGTGTCCCACATGTCTTCAACAAATGAAATGTGAGGCAGCGAGATACTTGGCAGCTAAGTGCCTGGGATTCCCTTCTTGCCAATCTCCTCAATTAGAAAATCTGGGCTCTTTTTCTTCCCCGTCCATGTGTTTTCTCCTTTAGTAGGCATTAAGGACTCAATTAGCTCCTTTTTGTTACTTGGATCTAGGATACATAGCATGTGCCAAATGGCTGGTGGGCTAAGACTAACATTTAAGGTTCAACCTTTGATATTGTGGGTGCTCAGGTTATAACACTGAATGGCCGCATCAACTAGCTCTGAGCAATAATGTACCATCGGGACCATGTACTGTTGAAGCCTACTATACCATACCTTTTTTGCTATTGACATTGCTTGTTGGGATGCTTTCATCCTTGCATAGGTTGCTTCTCTTAAAGACTTAATATTTTTCTCAAGGTGTGGGTCATGAATATTGTCCCATTCCTCATGGACCCATTTTTGGTTTCTGTAATCTTTGGTCCTATCTAGCTCCATTGTATTTTCCCATTTTAGATTTCCTAGTATACCAGGTGTAGCATATGATATATCTTCATAGACGTAAGTATCCTTTGATGATCGTATAGCCTTAAGCAAGGGTTGGTCAGCTTCCTCCTGAATTTTCTTTGATGAACCCTCTGCCATTTTTCTCCTTAGATGAAAGCTTTTGTAGGACTTGAATTCTTTGTAACCTTCACTTGGCTCTAGATATACCAAAAAAATTCTTCACTTAGCTTAGCATATTTCAAAAGACATTTAAGCATTAAAATTTTTGCATGCAATATTTTAGCTATCTTTCCTCAAGGTGGTAGAAGAAAGTGGGTTTTTTGCATTTAATTCAGCATGTACCACCAACTCCTTGCTTCGTGCGAAAAGGAATTATTTTCCATTTTGAATTGACAAGAATTCATTATTGCATTTGGTAACCATGTGATATGATGTGATTTCCTTGGAACTTAAGCTGACAATTTTCCTTGTAGCCTTGCATTAGTATGCGTTGGCAATTAATATCCTAGATGGAATGATTAAGCTAAAGTAAATGATCACCGCCTGAAAAGATATGAATCTTTCCTTGGGTTCTGGAAAATTCCTGTGAGGTGACACAATAGCCTACAGACCGTGTAGCTCACTGTTGATGAGCGCTACCATTTTTAAGCTAATTAATTACCTCTCATTAACTTTGCATGCATTGAATCGTATTTTAGCAGATACAACCAATCAGGAAATGCGAGTAAACCTAGGAACACTTTTCAAGTTGGCATTTGGTTATCATCACATTTTCAAGAAGTTGATTAGCATGTTTTTCCTCATTTTTCTATAAATAGGCCTCTAAGCAGTGAGAAAATCACACTTAGCATTTGAGAAATTTTTAGCAATAGGTCATTGGCTTAGTATTTGGCTTTATTATTGGCAAGGTTCTTCATAGGCTAGGCTATAAGCAAGTTTCAAAAATAGATAGCAGGTAATAGTAGTGTTTTGGTACCATGGATACTCCTATTAGGATAGTGTCATATAAGTCACATAAGACTTTCTTCGGTGAGATTTCTACTAGGTGTTTAAAGAGGATGATGAAAAACAAACACTCCCTGGCTTTAATAGCCATGAAGTGGGTTTTGGGTTGAGACTATCTCAAGTACGAACATAAATATCATGTTAATACTAACATTTTCTCACACTTTGTTGAGTCTATGTTGGATATTGGTATCCCCAGGCCCCTGGTTCAGAAATTAGTCAAAGAAATATTTCCCAAAAAGTACTTGAATGGTCTAGGTGAGGTTGTTGCTCACGTTGCATATGGGGTAGGCCTGCCAACAACCAGTGACCTCAGGTGCTACATTGAGGAAGAAGCGGTTGTCTTGTGGCTACCATTTCTCAGTGGATTCCACCTCTAGACACACAACGAGCACCAATGGAGAGTTACCCAAGCCTTACACTTTCTCCTTCAAATCTACAACGTACTGCAATTCTACAATATCGACTGGTATAATGACTTTAGGAACCCTGTGTTCCTCTGCCAATGGCTACTATTCAAAATGATGTTGCTTTTGTTACTGGTGTACCTGCTGATGAGGATGTGGTAGACGTTGCCATTGATGTCAATAGCTGTTGCTCACGTAGTTCGATGAAATGCCTCCTAGACTTCTTGTTTTTTTTCTTTTAAGAATACACCACCTGTTGTCTAGTTTTTGTATATATGTCTTAAAAGGCCATACATATAGTATATATGAAAAGAAAACCACGTATAATCATACACTTTTTGAATTATGGCTATGTAGAAACCCTAGTTTCCCCCTGATACTGATTCTGACTGAGTTTTGAGTTTTTCTAAAGGTTTTTGGTTTTTTTTGCAATTTTGAGTTTTTGAAGCAATAAATGAATGGTACGGCTTTGCTAGAAATTAATGATAAATTCTATAAAAAAGCTAAATGGATAATATGCGTTGAAAATACAAGATAAACTGAAGGCGTTTCATCTATTAATCAAATGATCTCAATACAACAAGGATCTGCTAACATGCAATAATCAAATAATATTTTTATTGTAAAAACCTGGTAAACCAGCAATAGATGAAGGTACAGATTTGTACGGCTGCAATAAATGATCTTCTTCTCCTTCTGTCTGGTAATCTCCCAAGCCTTTTGGAACCCCAGCGCCCCTTTTGATGCAATCTGGAAGTCTAGAAGAAAGGTGTTTCTCTTGAAGAGGAAAGTACGGCCCAAGGACAGTAAGTACGGCCTGGTGCAAGGTACGACCTGTCAGAAAATAGTAACAAAAATGTACGGCCTCCTCTGTAATCAATGTACAAGCCTCTGGAAGTGGTGTGCCTAGATGAATGGATACTATCTGAATGCAAACATTGAATAAACTCTAGAGATTTGATATTCTCTGAAGCTCTATGATTTCCTCTGCCTGAAGAAACCTCTGCTGCAATAAATCAAGTGGTATTTCACACCCTCTGAATTGCTTCCGCTGGAGATGGCTCGTTCCCTAAGGAATTCAAACTTGAAACCCTAAAGTCTCTTGCTCAGATCAATTTGATCAGTTCTCAAAATTCAATAATCACATAATGGCACCATTACCAATGCAAAACCCTTTATCTTCACAAAAGTGCGATTTCCACCATAATAGGGTTTTAATTAAAATTTGACTTTTTAATTCTTTTATTTCTCCATAGTCCTCAGCCAAATATTTTAATATAATTTTAAATTCCAAATTGGCCCCTTTCCTGATGATGGGCGACCCCTTAATGAAATCACTTAAGTTATAATTTAATATTATAACTTTATATTATAATCATTAAATAATTAATATTTAATTAATGCAATTAAATATTAATATCTCCCTCGTTACTCATCTGATACCTATTCCGTCAGAAGCTGACGAACTCTGAAGTGATTCTGAATACTGCCAATCTCATACTGCTAAAAATAGCAGGGGTCCCACGCTGCCTGCCAGGAACTGCTAAAAATAGCAATTCTACAAAAAGTCTCTGATCGAGCCTAAACGAAAGACTACTGATCAAACTCTGCTAACTGAAGCTAAGCCAAGCTCCGAAGTGACCCTCTATCCAGTCTATCAGCCTATGAGGGTCGTGTGATAGGCCAATTCTGTACTCTGAGAGATGTCACTGAGAAGGGGACATGACAGTCCGCCCCTCCTGAAATTGCTTGTCCTCAAGCAATCTCAATGCCGGATGCTGCATAATCTCCTCGCTCTCCCATGTTGCATCCTCAACTGGTAAATCTCTCCATTTCACCAGATATTCCCTGATAGTCCTCCAACGCAACTGTCTCTCCCTGTACTCCAGGATGGACTCAGGTACTAAAATCAACTTTCCCTCATCATCTAAGGGAGGTAGAACTGTAGATGGTACCACACGATGACCCAATGCCTTCTTGAGGTGTGATACATGAAATACGTTGTGTACCCTACTCTCTTGGAAGCTCAAGCTCGGCCACCTCGCCAAATCTCCTCAGGATCTTGAAAGAACTGTAATAACGTGGCTTGAGCTTCTCTGACCCACTCTTCCTAAGAGTGGACTGACGGTAGGGCTGCAGCATGAGGTAAACCATGTCACCAACCTCGAAATGCCTCTCCATCCTCTTCTGATCCGCATACTGTTTCTGCTGATTTTGTGCCTTGGCTATATTCTCCTTGAGAGCCCTCATAGTGTCCTGACTCTCCTGCAACCATCCTCCTGCACTCGGCACTCTACTGTCACTCAGTAGCAAATCAAGGAAACTCGGCCTCATACCCGTAACGCCATGAAGGGTGACATCTGAATGGTCATATGGAATGTCGAAGTTATAGCAATACTCACACAAATGTATCCATTTGACCCACGCCTTCTGCTGCCCTTAATAATTCTTGAGATATCCTTCCACCCACTTATTCACTATCTCCGTCCGCCCATCCGTCTGTGGATGGTAACTGGTGCTTGTAAGCTCGGTCCCACAAAGCCTGAAAACCTCCTGCCAGAAGTTACTCAGGAACCGACTATCTCTGTCACTCACGATGCTCCGAGGCAACCCATGAAGTCTGAATATCTCACAAAAGAACACCTCTGCTACTTGTGTAGCTGTGTAAGTCATGGTGATCGAAAGAAGTGGGCATACTTTGTAAGCCGATCCACAACCACATATATGCAATCACGCCCTTGGGCTTTAGGCAAGCCCGTGATAAAGTCCATCGACAGGCATTCCCACTTCCTGTTAGGAATCGAAGTGGCTGTAGTAAACCTGCTGGGTACGTGTTCTCCTGCTTGTTCTGCTGACAAACAGGGCACTCATGCACATACTGAAGAACATCTCTCTTGAGTCCTTTCCATGTGAACCTCTCCCGTATCTGCCTGTAAGTTTTGAAGTATCTCGGATGTCCTGCTGTAGGGATGTCATGAAAGGCTCGCATAACAATGTTCTTCACCTCTGAACTGGGAATCAGAAATATCCTGTGCTTGTAAATGATCAAGTCATTCACAAGTGTATACCTGGTGTCAACTACTGATCCCTCAACAATACTGGAGGCCCAACTATCCTTGGCATACTCTGCCACTATCATATGCCTCCAATCCTCCGAGATATGAACCATAGTGCTCAAGTACAGTCTACGTGAAAGTGCATCTGCCACTACGTTTTGTGTACCTTTGATATATGAAATATCAAAGTCGTAAGCCTGCAACTTACTGACCCACTTCTGCTGTCTGTCATTGAGATCTCGCTGCCCCAAGAAGTGTCTCAGACTGTTATGATCAGTCTTAATGCAAAATTTTCTACCAATAAGGTATTGTCTGAATTTTGCTAAGACATGCATAATCGCGAGCATCTCCTTATCATATATGCTATACAATCTCTCAGGTCCTTTGAGCTTGCGGCTCTCATACACTATCGGGTGCTTGTCCTGCATAAGCACCGCACCAATGCCCTCACCTGATGCATCACATTGAAGCTCAAACGGCTTCGTAAAGTCGGGTAGTGCCAAAATAGGGCATGTGGTCATCAACTCCTTGAACTTCACAAAACACTCCTGTGCCTCAGAAGTCCAAACAAATGCCCCCTTCTTCATCAAATCTATCATCGGGGCTACATGTCATGAATAACCATTCATGAACCTATGGTAGAATCCACACAATCTGAGAAACCCTCTCAACTGTGTCAAGTTTGCCGGTGTGGGCCAATCAATAATGGCGCAGATCTTTTCAGGATCCATGCACACTCCATCTGCACTAATAATATGACCAAGATATAGCAATTCGGTCATTCCCAAGTCACACTTAGATTCCTTGGCGTACAAGGACTCCCTCTCCAAGATACTCAATACTGTCTCCAAATGAGCCAAGTGCTCCTACCAAGTCCGACTGTATATCAGGATGTCATCGAAAAAGACCAACACGAACCTCCTCAGCAATGCATGAAAAACCTTGTTTATCGTAGACTGAAAGGTGGCTGGCGCGTTAGTGAGCCCAAATGGCATCACTACGAACTCAAAGTGCCCACAATGACATCTGAAGGCTGTATTCTTTATATCCTGCTCACGGACTCTGATCTGATGATAACCCGACCATAAATCAATTTTAGTAAAATAACAGGCACCATGGAGCTCATCAATAAGCTCATCAATCCTCAGTATCGGGTATCAGTTCTTGATTGTCCTCTTATTTAGGACCCTGTAATCAATGCACATATGTAACGTTCCATCCTTCTTCTTCACCAATACAACTGAAGAAGCGAACGGTGATTTGCTTGGTCGAATGTGACCCATAGCAAGTAACTCCTTTATTGTCTTCTCTATCTCATCCTTTAATCTTTTAGGATGCCTATAAGGAGTTATCATAATGGGCTTTGCACCCTCCTCGAGCTCAATGATGTGCTCTATCCCTCTATCTGGAGGTCTACCTGGCGGAATATCACTGAACACCTTGTCATGCTTGATTCTCAACTTCTGAATGTCAGGATGGTATTCTGTCTTTTGCTGTCCCTCCTGTAAAGGTGCTAAATGACACTCTGTAGCACACTCTACCATGTCATGACGCATGAGCCGCTCCATTTGGCGAAAAGAAATTGTTTTAAGGTCGCTGTCCCGTATTGCCTTGAGTATGTGAGTCTTCCCGTCGACCTCAAAACAGATCTCCATGTCTTTGAGATGAAGTGTAACCTCCTTCAATGAATGTAACCACTTCATTCCCAAGACCAAATCAATGTCCCCCATATTAACAACATAATAATCTACCTTGAACTCATAATTGTTCAAGCGTAAAGGGAGATCCTTAATCATGCGTTCGCATCTCAAAGTGTATCCATCTGCCACTTTGACTCTGATGCCTTCGAACTCTTCAGTAATGAGTCCACGTTTCTCAACAAATCTAGCATCTATAAAGTTATGCGTGGATCCTATATCAAGTAGGGTAATGACCCTCTGTCCTGCTAACACACCACGAAGCCTGAAAGAACCCTCCTGCTGAATGCTAGATAAATGGGCCTCCTGTACCTGAAGCTCGGGCTCTGTCTCTGCTCTAGGCTCTGGAGCCTCTGACTCTGAATCATCTGAATGCTCTGGCTATTCAGAATTTTTTGATTCTGAGTCCTCATAGTACGCCCACATCACACGATTTTCCTTGCCCTTAGGTCTTAGAGGACAATTGTGATTGACGTCATATGGTCCCTTGTAGTAGAAGCAAAGCTTCTTCCTGCGAAGGTCATTCAGGGCCTCACGATCCAAAGGTGGGAATGTTGATTTACCTTTTGAATCATTTTTATAGTCTGATTTTTCTTTGTTATAATCAGATTTATATTTATTTTTATTAAGGCCCTTGTTATCTCTGAACGATGAAGAACCTCTGGAGTTGAATCTACTTGATAGGGCTACTAACTCCATGTTCCGTGCTTTCTTCATCGCCTCCTGTAATGATGGAGGATCGAAGGCTTTTATCTAGCCTCTCAGTGGCTCTGTCAAACCCTCCATGAAGAGTACTACCAATCTCCTCTCTGATATTCTCGGAACCATGATGGATAGCCTCTGAAAATCACTGATATAAGTCTCGAGACTGCCACTCTACCTCAACTGTGCTAAGTCTCTGAAGTAGGTTTCCGGATCCTTCCGGTCAAACCTCTCAACCAATCTATCCACGAACTCCTGGTATGTAGTGATCCTGTCATGCTGTAAAGTCACCATGCCGTGGTGCCACCAGTCGTAAGCCACTCCCTCGAGGTGCAGTGTAGCATATCTAATAGCGTCTCTCTCAGCCATTGGACGCAAAGTGAGGAATGTATCAAGCTTGCTAATCCAAGCTTGGGCTGTCATCTTCCCACTACCATCAAACATCGCTAAGTTAAGCCTGTTAGTTGCATGTTTGAGATCGTTATTCTGCTGTCGGGGTCTCCAATCCTGTCGAGCCCTGTTGTGTTCTCGCCTCTATGTGATAAAACGGTCAAAAGTGATCCGTTCTCTGACTGCAGGAGGTATCAACTCCCACTCCTCGTTCGCTGCCATAAGGTTGTCAGCAAACAAATCCTCGTGCTCATCACCTGGTATAGCCTCATCGGGCTCCTGTCTCGTGAAAGTAGGCCTAGTAGGCCTATCTACTGTCCGTGACACTGTCCTAGGAACTCTCTGTGATCCTGCCTCACTCTTGTCATCGTCACGATGTGGTGACGGTCTCCTCGGAGTACCCAATCTCTGTAGTGCCACTGTCAACTGCTGCAATACCTTAGTCGACTGTCATTGACCTGCACGTATATCTCTGAGTGCATGCAAGACCTCTACATCATCCTGATCTCTATTATTCTATGGGATCTCTGTCCTAGGTATGTCTGTCCTGTCAGCCCTATCATTCCTGTCAGCCATGATTTCTGGCTGCCTGCTCAAACTGTGTTGCCTTTCAATCAAGGCACGTCTGCGAGTATAGTACCTATATGTATCAAATTCCTCTGGTTGCATGTGATGGCTAAACCCTCAGGATGGCAGGATTTAGCTCTGATACCACTGTAGAAACCCTAGTTTCCCCCTGATACTGATTCTGATTGAGTTTTGAGTTTTTCTGAAGGTTTTTGGTTTTTTTTGCAATTTTGAGTTTTTGAAGCAATAAATGAATGGTACAGCTTTGCTAGAAATTAATGATAAATTCTATAAAAATGCTAAATGGATAATATGCATTGAAAATACAAGATAAACTGAAGGCATTTCATCTATTAATCAAATGATCTCAATACAACAAGGATCTGCTAACATGCAATAATCAAATAATGATTTTTATTGTAAAAACCTGGTAAGCCAGCAACAGATGAAGGTACATATTTGTACGGCTGCAATAAATGATCTTCTTCTCCTTCTGTCTGGTAATCTCCCAAGCCTTCTGGAACCCCAACGCCCCTTTTGATGCAATCTGGAAGTCTAGAAGAAAGGCGTTTCTCTTTAAGAGGAAAGTACGGCCCAAGGACAGTAAGTATGGTCTGCTGCAAGGTACGGCCTGTCAGAAAATAGCAACAAAAATGTACAGCCTCCTCTGTAATCAATGTCCAAGCCTCTGGAAGTGGTGCGCCTAGATGAATGGATACTATCTGAATGCAAACACTGAATAAACTCTGGAGATTTGATATTCTCTGAAGCTCTGTGATTTCCTCTGCCTGAAGAAACCTCTGCTACAATAAATCAAGTGGTATTTCACACCCTCTGAATTTCTTCCGCTGGAGATGGCTTGTTCCCCAAGGAATTCGAACTTGAAACCCTAAAGTCTCTTGCTCAGATCAATTTGATCAGTTCTCAAAATTCAATAATCACATAATGGCACCATTACCAATGCAAAACCCTTTATCTTCACAAAAGTGCGATTTCCACCATAATAGGGTTTTAATTAAAATTTGACTTTTTAATTCTTTTATTTCTCCATAGTCCTCAGCCAAATATTTTAATATAATTTTAAATGCCAAATTGGCCCCTTTCCTGATGATGGGCGACCCCTTAATGAAATCACTTAAGTTATAATTTAATATTATAACTTTATATTATAATCATTAAATAATTAATATTTAATTAATGCAATTAAATATTAATATCTCCCTCGTTACTCATCCGATATCTATTCCGTCAGAAGCTAATGAACTCTAAAGTGATTCCGGATACTGCCAATCTCATACTGCTAAAAATAGCAATTCTGCAAAAAGCCTTCAATCGAGCCCAAACGAAAGACTACTGATCAAACTCTGCTAACTGAAGCTGAGCCAAGCTCCGAAGTGACCCTCTATCCAGTCTATCAGCCTACGAGGGTTGTGTGATAGGCCAATTATGTACTCCGAGAGATGTCACTGAGAAGGGGACATGACAGGCTCTCTAGCCATTTTTTCCACTAAAAAGCGAAAAGTATACATATAAAATGTGTTGGAAAAATAAGGATATACAATTGAGAGGGGGGGTGAATCAATTGTCCCATAAATTTAAGTTTTTTCTAACTTAACCTATCCTTAATCTCAGATCTGATGAATGAACAATTAACCATAAGAAATTAACACATCAAAGAGACAAATAACACCAATATTTTTGTGTGGAAACCTTGTTAGGGGAAAAACCACGGTGGATGTTAGTCCACAAGATTATACTCTGTTAGAATTATAAAAAGAAATCATAAAGGGAATGCACATGCATTTAGGCACACTGCCTAGAGCTCACTGCTCAATTACAAAAGAGGACTCACTTTCCAACAACAGGGTTTGGATTAAAACCATCCAAAATGTGAATTGAGAAAATAACTTCTTCACAAGCGTGATTATAGTTCCAATTAAGCTCAACACTTTTTCACACTTCACACAATCTTCTTCACACTCTGCTTAGTAATGATATTCACACATACGCACATAGGAGCACACGAAGCATCATTTCGACCAATCACACAATCGCTCTTATATATTCACTACAAGAGATTCCAACACAACTTTGTCGGCCAAGAAAATAAGATATATTTGCAATGTCGGCCCAGATTTACAAATAAGATTTTTAATGCGTAATCACCAAGGTTGGCCACAACATAGTGGAGACCCAAATTAATATCTCCAACACAAAAATACTTTAATTATTTTTTCCTCGAAGATCCACAACACGCTACCATCAACATGTTTGCCAAGAACATGAAAAACCAAACATGCACAAGAAAGATATTCAACCACGAGCTCACCGAGTAATGTGGATGTACCAAAAAGATAGAGAATGAACTAGAGACATCTAAGAACACAAATAAATAATAGATAAGCATCCACAACAACTGAGATAACCAGAATCACACAATCTTCATTCAATAACACTGACAGAGACCAGCAAAACATTGTCAGACCATAATTAACATAGAACTTCATGCAGACCTCTGAAATTTTCGGTAGATGATCTAGAAACATTCAACAATAAACTCTTTAATCCACATCAACTAATCTTTTATGTACAGAACAAAATTCCTTCATGACCTGCACAGTTCCACTAGGAACTTGGAACATTTTTTCTTATAATTTTCTCAATATCCTTGACATATACATCAGTAGATACACCAAATGTTAATAGTGTTGACATCAATGACAACCGCTTATCAGAAACACATCCATAGCATCCAACAATCTCCCCCTTTGGCATTGATGGCAACACATGATGTGAAAAATACCATGAACCCAACATGCTAACTTCTTCTAGACTTCATTTCTAAAAAGATTTGCCATGTTGCTCTTCTCCCCCTAAGATATTTTTCACATTACTCTTCTCCCCCTTTTAAATCAATGGAAAAGGTAACCATGACCTTTTCATAGGCTCTAAACTACATATCCGCACATCTAACTACTCCCCCTGAGTATCAGCCTCGAAAACATCAATCTGGATCATAATATAGCAATGAGGCTCACAAATTTATGCAAGAAAATGCATCATTTAGTTCTTATCAGGAGGGGTAATTACCCCTAGCATTCCTATGAGATACTCAAAAGTATCTTTTAGAAATGTCTTAGTAAATATATCTGCAATCTGTGTCAGTTCTTCTTTCATGGCTTCTAGCCAGTGTTCATCTTGATAGGCTTTAGTAACACTCTTAGGTTCAATCTTGGAAATTAGACAATATTCTTCTACAGTTGTTCTTCTAGTTTGCACTCCTTTGCTCTTATCTCCTATGATTTTATTTTTAGAGTGATTCAACTTTACATACCTTGGAGTCTTGGGACTTTCTCGTACTTCTGTGTCTTCTAAACTTTCTTCTACACTAGCACTTGTCTATGTTTCCTGACTGACTTGATTTGCCGGAACAACTTGTGCTTGTTTCACCAGAACATATTGAATAATCTAAAGTAGATTCAGTGTTTGAGTGTTCTTCCCTTGATTTGTGTTGTCTTCATCTAAATCGTAGCTGCTTCATCTGGATGATTTGACAAAGTCCTCATCAAATCTAACATTTGCATTGTCAACAATCTTTCTTAGTCTTTTGTTATAGCATCGATATGCCTTTCTTTTTTTGGAGTAACCTAGGAAGATCCTTTCATCACTTCTAGCATCAAACTTTCCTATATCATCTCTCTCAATATAACTTTTTCTTCCAAAGATCTTGAAATACTTAACAGTAGGCTTGTAACTGAATCATAATTCATAAGGGGTCTTACCAGAATTACCATTCACATTTACCCAATTCAAATTATATATAGTAGTGCTTACCACTTCACTCTAGTACATCTGAGACACATTCCCTTCCATCATCATTGTTCTGGCAGCATCCAAAATTGTTCTATTCTTTCTTTCTGCAACTCCATTCTGTTGAGGGATTCGAGGAGCAGCTAACTATCTTTTAATTCCATTTTCTTCACAATAAGAATTGAACTCTTTTGAAATGAATTCTCCACCTATGTCAGATCTCATGTATTTGATTTTCAAACCTTTTTCATTTTCTACCATGGCCTTGAACTTTTGAACTTGTCCAATGCTTCACACTTTTCTCTTAAAAAGGAAACCAAAATCATTCTAGAGTAATCATCAATGACCATCATGAAATACCTTTCTCCATGAATACTTCTAACTCTAGAGGGACCACAAAGATCAGTATGTAGCAGTTCCAACACATTATTTGAATGAAATTGTTTGCTCTGGAAGGAGACTCTAGTTTGTTTACCCATATGAGATTCTTGGTAGATTACATTAGCAGTCTTCACTAACCTAGGTAGATCTCTTACTGCTTGAGTAGAACTTATCTTGATAATGTTGTCAAAGTTTACATGACAAACCTCCTATGCCACAACCAAATTTCATCTATTTGAGCAATTAAGCAACTTCCACTAGCAATATTCAAGTGAAAAACATTACCTTTAGTTTGCAAACTAGTAGCAATCATGTTTCTAGAACTCCCACGAATCTTGCATTTTCCATTCTTGAACTGCAGATCATATCCCTTGTGTACCATTTGTCCAACACTTAATAAGTTATGCTTTAGGCCTTCAACATAGAGAACATCATCAGTGTTTTCCTTACCACCAAGGCTAATAGAACCTCTTCTATGAATCACACAAGAATTGTTATCTCCAAATATTTTAACCCCACCATAATACTTCTCTAGACTCACAAACTTTCTTTTATCACCAGTCATATGATGTGAGCATCCACTATCAATGACCCACTCATCTTTCTCCTCAACTCAGGCTACAAGAGCTTTCTTATCTTCAATAGATTTAGTAGTCACAGGTTTATTTTCAATGGTAGAAATGAAAGCCCATTCATCTTCATTTCCATCATTTTTATTAGACTCATCATCAGTTACTACTCCTTCAGCAAAGTAGCATTTCTTTTGGAATCTAGGTTTTCTAGGCCTAGACCTAGGAACTCTTTCAGAACATCTTGATGCAAAATGACCTATCTTACTACATGAAAAAAATTTAATAGGCAATACATCTTCATACTTACCTTTTCCTTTTCCTTCTTGCTTTGTAATAAGTGCTTCTAGTTCTTGTACTTCTCTTTCTTAGTCTTCAAGTTGTTTCAGTTCTTCATCATATTTAGATATCTTTCTGGAGCTCTCTCCCGGACTGTATCTTGCCCTGTAACTTTTAGATATGGTAGCTTTGAATGCAGATTCAGTTTTTGGTGTAGATTCACCAAAATCACTTATTTCAAAAGCAGCAAGCTTCCCTATCAATGTATCTCTTGTCATCTTGTTTACAAACATAAATTCCTCAATCGCATGAACCTTCATTTTGTAAGGAGGAAAGGATCTTAGTATCTTAGCCACAATTTCATCCTCATTCACTAAACCACCGACACATTTAATACATAGCACTATTTCATTTACTCTTTGCATAAAAGAAGTAATATCTTCATCTTCACCCTTCTTCGGATTTGCATACTTGCCTTTTAAGCTCTGTAGCTTAACCATCTTCACATGTGTATCTCCTTCATACAAAGTTTCTAGCTTCATCTAGATCTCATGAGCTATCTACAGACTTATCACATTAGCCATCTCTGAATCTGTTAGAGTGCTCACCAATGCTTCCATAGCTCTAGTATTACTTTCAGCATCTTTGATTTCATCAGCAAAGGACAAACCATTCTGAGGAATAGTATATTGATCTCTTGTAATCTTCCAATAAGCATCAACAATGCAATGTAGATGAAATTGCATCCTGACTTTCCATAGTGAGTAGTTGGTGCCTTCAAATCTAGGACTGTCCTTCTTGAATTTGTTGCCATCCTGGATCACCTCAAGCTGTTATACTTCTTCAGAGGAACTAGCTCTGATACCAATTGTTGGAAAAACAAGGACAAACAACTAAGAGGGGGGAGTGAATCAGTTGTCCCAGAAATTTAAGTTTTTTCTAACTTAACTTATCCTTAATCTCAAATCTGATGAATGAACAATTAACCATAAGCAATTAACACATCAGAGAGGAAAAATAACACCAAGATTTTTGCGTGGAAACCCTATTAGGGGAAAAGCCACGGTGGATGTTAGTCCACAAGATTATACTCTGTTAGAAGTATACAAAGAAATAATAAAGGGAATCTACATCCATTTAGGCACACTGCCTAGAGCTCACTGCTCAATTACAAAAGAGGACTCACTTTCCAACAACAGGGTTTGGATTAAAACCATCCAAGATGTGAACTAAGAAAATAGCTTCTTCACAAGCCTGATTACAGTTCCAATTAAGCTCAACACTTTATCACACTTCACACAATCTTCTTCACACTTTGCTTAGTAATGATATTCACACATACGCACATAGGAGCACATGAAGCATCCTTTCCACCGATCACACAATCGCTCTTACATATCCGCTACAAGAGATTCCATCACAACTTCGTTAGCCAAGAAAATAAGATATATTTGCAATGTTGGCCCAGATTTACAAATAAGATTTTTAATGCGTAATCACCAAGGTTGGCCACAACATAGTGGAGACCCAAATTAATATCTCCAACACAAAAATACTTTAATTAATTTTGCCTCAAAGATCCACAACACGCTACCATCAACATGTCAGCCAAGAACATGAAAAATTGAACATGCGCAAGAAAGATCTTCAACCACGAGCTCACCGAGTAATTTGGATGTACCATAAAGATAGAGATTGAACTAGAGACATCTGAGAACACCAAGAAACAATAGAGAATCATCCGCAACAACTAAGATAACTAGAATCATACAATCTTCATTCAGGAACACTGACAGAGACTAGAAAAACACTGTCAGACCATAATTCACATAGAACTTCACGCAGACCTCTGAAACTTCTGGTAGATGATCTAGAAACATTCAACAATAAACCCTTTAATCCACATTAGCTAATCTTTTATGTATAGAACATAATGCCTTCATGACCTGCACAGTTCCACTAGGAACCTAGAACACTTTTTCTTATAATTTTCTCAATATCCTCAACATATACAACAATAGATACACCAAATGCTAATAGTGTTGACATCAATGACAACCACATATCAACAACACATCCACAACATCCAACAATCTCCCAACATAATGAAATATAGCTTTATAAAATGCATGGCTCTTTTTCTTTAGGAATTCTGTCATATGGGTAAATCTTTTCTTTTAGCATATTTGTTGATTTCCTTTGCATATGGGTGCTTTTCTTGATTATTCCTATAAATCATTTTTACTGCCTTGTTCTCTGCAATGATGGGTTGCTTTTCCACTGAATCATGAATTAATTCTAAAAAAAAAATTGCCAACAAAACAAAAAAGGAAAGAAAATAAAAGCATTATTAACATATGTACAATAGTAAAATTTGCCACTCAATGGAACAACTTAAGATGAATCTCGTTGACTAGAATTCCCAAAGCTTCATGTTCCATGCTTTCCAATTTGAAAACATTATGCTCTTGGAACTTAATGATTTTAAACAAACCCTCCCAAAGGCTATCAAATTTTTCATGCTGACCTAGGTTTGCAACCCTCTCATTGAATTTCAGCACTAAGTCTCTGCACTTTAGGCCTTGGTAGGACACCCTCTTGTCAAACCATCACTTGACCACTTGTTGGCAGTTTGTCATGGCTATTAGGGACTTCCCCCCTTTTTTCTTGTAATTCTAATAGTTCGGCAAGTTGAACCTCCATGGTGCCATTTTGTTCTATCTTGAGGGATTTCAACAATTGAAGCATTGGAATCTCCATGGATATAGGCAACAATGCCTTTTTTTTGTATACCAACTCATAAGGTGAAGTCTTAAGGATTTTATTAGGAGTTATGTGGTTTTCCCAAAGTGCCACTTAGAGGTTTTTGTGCCATTCTCTTTGGTGCTTCAAACCAATTCTTTTAAGGAGTTGGACCAAGTTCTTGTTTGTTGACTTAGCTAGGTTGTTTCCTTGCGGGTAATAATTTGATGATGTCTTAAGGAATATGCCATTTGTTAAAGAAAAGTGACATACCTTTGCACCTAGGAAAGCTCTTGTATTATCAGAAATGATAGTCTTCAGAGGGCTGAACCTTGTCACAAGCTCTTCGAGGAAATCCACTATCTCTACCTCTGTTGCATTTTTAAGTAGAGCGACTTCTATCCACCTTGTGAAGTAATATGTAGCCATCAAAATCCACTTGTGTCCAACACTGGAAGTGGGATTGATCATCCCAATGAAGTCCATGCCTCATTATGCAAATGGTTCATCTGCCACTATAGGGTTGAGATGCATTGTGGAATTCTTCCTTCTACCTTAAAGAACTGGCATTCCTTGCAAGATTTCACCAAGGAGTGCAAGTCATTGAAAACTATGGGCCAATAGTATCCTGCGCACATGATTTTGATTCAAGTGGTCTTAGCGAATAAGTTTCCGCCCACAACACTATTGTGGAAAGTGTCGAGGATTCTCTTTGCTTGCTCATTGGTAATGAATCGTAGGAGGAGACCATTGAAATTATTTTTGAAAAGGACCCCTTCCACTAATGCATATTCGCAATTCTACAGCCGATAATTTATCTTCTTTTGGAAGGAAAGACTTAGCGGATACTTTCCTATTTGCATAAACCTTATTCTATCTGTTAGCTAGTAGCCCTCAAACTCTGGCTCATTTATCAGAACAAGCTTTGGTTTCTCTTCTTTGATGGGTATCTTTTCATCATGCGCCATGTATTCGCACAGTCCTCTTCTATAGACGGTTTTGGTGGGTTTGACCTCAATGTCATATTCAAGGATTTGGTGATACAATTAGCTCTTTTTTCTATGATTTCTCCCTCCATGATATATTCATGCACACTAGAGTGCACGACATAGGAAATCACTTTGTTGTAGGAAGTTAGATGGAAAAACTTTTTAAGTCCATTTACTATAGCAAAGACTTTCCTTTCGACAAAATTATAGTTCATCTCATATTCCTTCAGGGTCTAGGAGTAGAATGCCACCAGATGTTCTCCCTTTCCTTCATTATCCTTTTGAGTCAAGACAATAGCAATATTGGACTTGCTGTTGAATACATACATCATAAAGTCCTTGGACAAGTCTGGATTAACCAATATAGGAGCTGAGGAAATAGCATCTTTAACTTTTTCAAAGGCTTCCCTGGCTTCCTTTATCCACTTAAATGCTTGATCCTTTTTTAGCATCAGGGTGATTGGCTTAATTATTCCAGCAAAGTCGGAAATAAACTTTCTAACAAAATTCACCTTTACCAGGAAGGACCAAATGACTTTCTTGTTAACCAGAAGGGGAAGTTCTTTGATGGCTTTCACCTGCTCAAGGTCGATTGAAACTTCTTCTTTGGACACCATGTGTCCCAATAGCTTGCCTTGTGGCACTCCAAATACACATTTTTTTTGGATTTAGGGAAACCTTGAACTCATGGAATTTCTAAAAAACCATTTCTAAGTGATCAAAATGATCATCCTTAGACTTAGAAAACATAATAAGATCATCCAAATAAATTATGATAATCTTGTTTATCAGCTCACTAAAAGCGATATCCATTGCCCACTAAAATGTTTCCCTTGTGTTGGATAAACCAAAAGGAATTTTAGCATATGCGACTGTTCCCCACTTTGTAGTGAACATAGTCTTGTGCTAATCCTCCTCTTTAACTCAGATCTGATTATAACCGGAGAAGCCATCAAGCACCTAGAAAACATTTTCGATCCTGCTACTGTTTACAGGATTGACTCCATAAAAGGCAACGGATAATGATCCTTAAGGGATGCTCTATTCAAGTCTCGGAAGTCCACACCCAAGCGGATATCTCCATTCTTCTTTTAGACTGGGACCAAGTTGGATACCCACATGCTATGCTTGATTGAGAAGACAATCCATGAATGGATTAGCTTTGTTAGCTCCTGCACCATTAGTGCTTCAATTTTGGGGTTCATTGGCCTTTTCTTTTGTTGAACTGGTTTTGCACCCTCCACTAGCTCGATTGTGTGCTGGATGATATCAGGATCGTTTCCCTTCAAGTCATCATAGGATCAGGCCACTACTCCTTCATATTTCTCATAGAAATTGATGAGCCTTTCTTTATCATGATGTGGGACATCTTTCCCGACTTGAACATTTCTGACGTCTGAGACCTGAAGGTCTATATAGTTTCTTTTGTCTGTCACCAACTTCCTTTTATCATAACTTGCATCATCATAATCAAAAAGGTTTTCGAGAATAACCAATCCTTGTGGAAGCTTGTTATATTTGAGCTACATGATTTTTCCTTCATAAGCCTCAATAATCTTTGGTCGGAGCTGATCGAAAAATTCCCCCGACTGCTAGATGAATGAGGCAATGTGTTCATCACTTTCAAACATTTGCCAACTTTGATTATTATCAAGAATCGCTGGTCGGACTATTACTCGTATAGAGTGTTTGTTATGTATAAGGTTAGAGGCAATATCAAATTGGGATCCGATTGCTATCATGCGATCTGCATCGCCATTTTGTTCTCGAGGAATAATCTAGATGTTGAAGGCTTCAAAACCCTCAATGAGGTCCCAAACTCAGTGTCGATAGGATCTCATGTGGACATTCCTTGCCGCAGAAATTCCTCAAACTTGGTTGACCACTAGTTCAAAATCTCTAAACATCATTAATTGCTTGATGCCCATTTGCCCCGCAAGGCTTAAACCTTGTACTAGTCCTTCATATTTGGATTCATTATTCAAACAAGTGAACTAGAAGTAGAAAGACCTTTATATTTTTCATTTTGTGAGGATACCAAACATATCCCCGCTCCAGTGCCTATTTTGCATCTTGCTTCATCGAAATATAACATCCACAACTCGGAGGCCGCACTACTTATAGGTTCCTCTGTGACCTTCAAAATCTCTTGTTCCTTGTCATAAATGATATATGTGCCCAACCCAGTGGCATGGTAATTACCAAAAGGATTTGTGTCAATGAATTCATTTAGAAGAGCCTCATCCTTTTCACTTCGATCCCCAGTCACCTCCTCGTCCTCTAGCAATTCAACACAGTACATCTCGTCTTTAGTAATGGAGGTATGGGTGGCTTCAAAGTTGATCATAGCATCATCCACAACATGGTGTGCATGCAGTGATTCAAATAATAACTTCAACTTAGCCCTGTACTTGGTTCAGACAATCAAGTGTGTCCAATCTAGTGATAAGTATCCTCCTATTTTAGCAGTAAATTCCTGAGATAGGCAAAGACCAAACATAGGAGGGACATCAATGATGACAGTGTCATGAGGCATGGTGATGTTAGGATAGCCGAAGAGATTTCAGGGAAGATCCTTAATGATCCCCATTGTTTCAACCTTGATACCATCAAGCTGCATAACTCCCTTCTTCATGGGTTCATAGCTAAGTCCCAAGGCTTCAACTATTTGTTTGGGCATGATTGTGGTGCTAGCACCTGAATCGATCATCGAATTGTGCAATAGTTTATCACCCACAATAAGGGTTAGGAAGAATGGTTTTTGCTTACCTTTAACTTCCGCAGGGGGTTCCTCTGAATTACTTGTGAGAATTTTGGCTTGAGGTGTTAGATCTATGGCCTTTTCTTTCAAAAATTGTTGCATCGGATTAGAACTAGATCTTCTTGGAGAGCCTTTTGAAGAAACGTTTTCTGCTCTGGAATTGCCAGGATGTCCCATAGGGACACATTGGTGGAGGATTTCTTTAATTGTTCCACCACATTGAATGGTGGTGAGTTCAAGGATTTATGCTCCTTAGTTTTTGTTATCACAATTTCTTTCCATGGTTGAAATGGTGGCACGACTGTAGTGATGTTAGAAGATTGATTAGAGGCTCTCATGTTTTGCAGTGTGACTAGATTGCTCGTAAACCTTCGCTTAGAGTGAGTGTTATAATCAGACTAAAATTGTGGTTCCTTTGATGTAGAAGGATCATTTGCGAACACCGCCTCTTCCTCTTCCATCCATGAGAAGAACACATGATCAGGAGCACTATCAGATTCTTGTTCTAGGGACATCCCTTGCATTTGTACAGTAAGAACCACACTCTCCATTTGTGGTGATGCATATACATAACCTCTGTGGTTTGAAGTCACACCTTGGTTGCACTGCTCTGCCACATTTTGTTGTAAGTTGCCACACAGACACTTCTGGGGCATGTGCACGTCACTGCAAGGGAAACACCATGGATTGATATCATCAATGAGGTTTTTTTGTCTCACGGTCAATTCCCTACTCGAGCTTGGTGAAGCACTTTTCAATGAAGTAGGTACCGACACTATTTGGTTGGCTGTCAGATTTGGTGGATTAGTGTGGGGACTTCCTTGGTACTGATTCTGTTGATATGAAGACCGTCTGCCTTGATAATTCTGATAGGTAAGCTTTGGGGGTCTTGATTGGTTTTGCTTGAGGGTGGTTATGTCATTTTCCATAGTCTGCAACATTTCTTTAAGATCGCTCATTTCATCCTTGGAAGAACTAGATGTAGAGGCAACATTTTGTGGTGTTGTTGCATATGTGTACATTGACAGGGGAGGTACAGGCACACTAGTCGATGTGACCTCTTGTGTGGGCATCGATATTTTGGGAAATATCAGCATGATAGGCTGAGGAGGAAACTTTTTGCAATCTATTAAATGATTCTCGGCTTTAACAGTAACACTATAAGCATCTAGCAGAGTAGCTCCTCCCAAAGACTTGATCATCATAGAAATTTTGGGGTTGATAGACTTCAAATAAAATATGAATGCCAACTTAGGAGTCGGGTGGATAGCAACAGGGATCCTCTGCTAGTTTATGTGGAATTGGGCATTGAAGTCTATCATAGCCTCTTGGGGGCCTTGTTTTATGATAGATAGTTGATAGTACAATGAGAAGCGATCTTTGTCATTTGAATACCTCTCGTAGAATAGGTCTTCGAGCTCATCCCAGGTATGGATAGTGCTAGCTAGAAATGTTTGGTACCAATCCAATGACTTGCCTTTGAAAGATGCAGCGAGGAGCCTTAGTGCTACATTCCACATAGTGATCCCATGCACTAGACACACATCTGCCATATCTTGCAGATGTTCTATGAGTTTTCTTGAGCCATCTCTAGTAAACTTGGGTATAGCTTTCATAGTTGAGATCGAGATAGCAACCTAGATAGTGGGTGCTACTGCCACTACTAGGGGACTTCCGGCGTCCCATGCCACATAATTTCTATTGGCACTTGGCAACATGGTTAGAGGAAAAGGTAGGGGAAGCGAAACTATTCCCAGTGGCTGTACTAGTAAACTGGGGTTTTTGCGATTTGGGATCTAGTTATAGGTCGATGGCTAATACACCCCTCTAAAGTGAAAATTCATTTAAGCTCTGTCCCACTGGGAATGCCAGAAAAAGAACAAACTCTTGATGCCAAAAATTGACAAGGTAACAGTGTCTTATGAGAAACTCAATTTATGGGGGATCTTTTGCACTAAATTGAGTCACCTCTGGATTTTTTAAGAAGTCAACTTCTTCTATAATGGGGTTTGGAAAGGGAAAAGGAAACAAATATATAAAAATAAATTCTAATCTAAGGTGATGCACCAAGACTTAATGATAGGCACAATAAATCATAGATCTAAGGGCCCGATTGGTATTTGTAATGTCCCAAAAAGGTAGAAACTTAAAGATTAAAGCATAGATAATCCATCCATTGACATAAAATAACATTGCATACATTCCTACTGCCAAGATGAGTCATAATACATGATCTAGACTAGTAAACTTGCATTTAATTTATAGAAGTTCTCAAATGAAATATCCAGACAATAGCAGCACAGTCTAAAGTTAATCAAATAGCATTAAAAGATAGAAAGGCTAAAAAATTGGCACAGTCTGAGAGTCTTTGTAATAATAAAAACAATAGTAAAGGCCTAGTGTCTTTTCTAAAATTAGTGTTGTTCTGAAAAATTCGGACTTCGGACCCCAAAATAGAGAGAAGTATATGTAGTTGAAACTCCCACTTCCTTGGTGAGCAAATAATAGAAAAGATTTCAAGATCCCTGGCAATGATGCAAAATTGAGTATTCCTCAAGGCTGTTGCAACAAAAAAAGATTTAGAACCAAGCATCCGGTCGTTCCAAGCCCAGGTGCATCCTCTGCAAATGATGGCAGTGGTCCCGACGAGGTCAAGCAAGCAAGTGTCATCACCCTGTAAAGAGAAAGCAATTATGACATGCGACGACTAGTCGCGGTGTTTGGTTCACTTCATCTATCACCCAAATATAAAACCCACCAAAGAAACACGTGTCAGTATAGTGTAGCCCGTGTGAGTCTTTATCATTCGTCATTGAAAGCTTGTGCTGAGGTGATATGTAGCATGTGGGCGGATCTCTACTCAAAAGTGAAGGGAAGTGGTCATCAATTGTGTGCAGCGATGATAAGTGGCAACATAGCGAGGCCTCTTTTAAATGTCAAGGAAGGAAAACCTTCGAGGAGCACAAAGAAAACATGTGGAGGAGGCAGTGGAGTTCTGAAAAAAAGGTCGAGTGGCTTATTTGCAATGCGCAGGCCGATACTTAACCAAAAATATATACCCAAAGGGAGCTTGCTGAATATTTATTCACAGTATCATTTGTCTCTGACTCCCTACTAGAAAATTTAGTTGAAATTGTTGAAGAAAGGATGTTTTTTGAAGGTCTGGAAGGATGTAAGTTTGAAGCCTTGGTTGAAAAGAGGTGTATTAAAGCTAAGGGGATATTATCTGAACTGATCATGGAAATGAAGAAATGTATTAAAGAAATATCAGATATTTACAAATATTGCCTCTGGTGGCTTGCTGCAGTAGATAATTTCAGAAGCATAATTGAAGCAATTGAATATTAAGTGAACAACATTGGAAATAATTTTGATATCTTTGACGACAAAGAAGGGAAGCAAAGGTTGAGAGTTGGAGAATTACAAGCTAAACTGATTGTTGTACAAAGACAAAGAAATGATGTGGTGAAAACCTTCTGGATTCTTAAGGAGATTGCTAAGGTCTGGTTAGACCATCTTTCCTGAATACTTACTGATGCAGAAGATGTTGAAAGATAGTGTTCATATTGGTCATCTTCTTTTACTCTATTGGGCTTATTGGAAAGCATCTGCACAAGAATGGATTTAGCTACATTTAACTAGAAGAAATTATGTCCAGTTCCCAAGGAAAGATACAAAAGCTGTTCAAGTGAAGTGTTATTTCTACTTGAATCCTAAGTGTTTTGTTGTTTTGTTTATTTTGGTGAAGAAGAAAAGGAAGAGGAAAAGGAATCTGAACATAATGAAGTTAATTGAATTGTTGTTTGAAATTTTTTGGATGGCTGAAAGTTTCTGAAGATTTTTTTTGCAATTTTTTTGATGTCACCATGTTTAAACCTTTGTTTACATATTTTTTTTGGTCGTCCTTTTCCATTGATTGGAAAGGGGGAGAGATTGGAGTAATTGGGGAAGAATTTGGAGAGATTGGAGAAGTTTTTTGTATTTATTTTTGGCACGTGTTGCCATGAATGACAAAGGGGGAGATTGCTGGAAAAATGAAGAAGGTTGAATATCTCTACAATTTTGTGTTATCATTGATGTCACCATGTTGAGGATGTAAGTCTAAGTTAGTACTTGATCTAGTATTTTGGTTTGGTATTTGAACAAGTATTTGAGCTGCACTCTTTGGTATTCTAGTTTGCATTCCTCCACAGTTAGTCATTAATGCTTGCAGTTTTGAGAAATTGTTTATGGTTGTTGAAGGCGTGCATGTTCAAAATATTATGTTCTTTGGTGCTCGTATGGCGTGGTGGCAACCAACAAAATATTTATTGCTTTTTTTAAATTGAAGTATATTTCTAGCTGACTTCTTGGGTTAATTGTGATACCGTGAATTAATTTTTCTATGTGGATATATTTGTGACCTATCTTAGGTCTATGCTGACATAATGTAGCATGTTGGATGTTTGAATTTCTTTTTGGAAATATTTTGTGAATGATTGAAGTCGACAGTTGGTATTTTTGGTAAATGTGTTTTGGTAAATGTGAAGTGTATCTAATTAGGCAGACCTAATTGATGCTTGTGGAAAAGATCAGGTATACATATGTATATGTTGGACAATTTTAGAAGAGAGAGAGACAAAGAGAAATAGAAGTGTGTGTGTATATGCACAATCAATGAGATAGTTGTGAATGTGAAGTTGAAAGTGAACGAAAATGATGAAGTGTGTTAAGTCAGTCTATTGAGCATCACCGAAATTGCATCAACTCTTGTTAGGTGCATTATTCTCAGTTCATTTTTGGTTGTAAAGCCCAATTTTGTTTGTCAATATTTTGTAGGCAGTGAGCCTCACTTGTAAGCAGTGACCTTTTTTATTTGGACAGTGAGTCCTTTCAGGGCAACGCACCTTTTATTTTTAGTTTGAAACTACTTTATATTGTGAGTTAATCCTCGCCATGGTTTTTCCCTCATTGGGTTTTCCACATAAATAATCTAGTGTTTATAGTGTTAATTTACTTTTTGTTATTTATGGTTCATGCTTATACTTAATAGCAGAATAGTGTGGTTGTGGAATTTTTTTGTGTTGAAGTTTAAGTTGGATTTTTGTGACAAGTAATTTAGCCCCCCTCTCAGTTGTATTGCATTGTTTAACAAGCTCATGGCTTGGAACTACGTTAGCTCGCATAGCCCTGTCACCCCTTAGAGGGCACCCATGTTTTTCCTTTTTCAGGTCTTAACCAAAGTAGATTTCACCACTATTGGCTAGAAATCCCTAGTAGTTATATGGTGAGTATCTTGGGGGCATATTTTTCCCTCCCCTTGCACTAAGAATATTATAATGTTTAGCAATTGACTCAGCTTGGCTACTACAGTTAAAGTTCTTAGTAAGGGTTTCTGTTTGGTGCGGCAAATGATAAACTCCCTTAGGAGGCCTCCCAACCTTTAGAATTTTTTTTTTACGTATCTCAAGGATACTAGGGAAGGGCTATCAATGAACACTACTGTTGAATGTGATTTTCATCACAATTCACGTTTGATTATAGTGGGTTGGAATGCTTGGCTTTAGCTATTCCCACTTAGATCGTTCCCTCCTTTTGAAGTGGGGAGGCAGGCCTGCTAAAGGTGCTATTGCAATAAAATGAAAGAGTGATTCTATTATTTTGGTCATGTAGTAAAGGGGAGAGCATAGGCTATCACTTTGCAAACACAACATACATGGTGTTCTTTAACCTTGTAATTAAACTAGATGCCTTATTTAATCAAAGGAAAATAAATCCATCCCCTGCAAACATCGTTAGTAGTTTCAAAAAATGTCTTTGACAACGTATAGAGCACCTACAAAATAGAAAGATATAGATCAGTTCCCCAAAATTTTAAATTTCTACAAATAAAGGTGTATGCACTAAAAAAGAGAGCATATGCGCTAAAATATTCAGTATATGCGCTATTAAACAGACTTAATGCTCTATTCTAGAAAATAGAAAAGGGAAATCAAATCCTTTATATGTGCTGAAAGAGGAGGTATATGTGCTGGTCTAGGCTACGTATATGCTATAGCAGGGCTTTGATGCACCAAAAGTCACCACCTACACACTGAAACTGGCCGTAGATGTGCTACATCAAAATTCACGAATGGACCTGTTGACGAAAACTTGCAAGAAAATATTAAAAATGGGGCTAGGCCCCATGATGGGCATCAATTTATGTGTGTATTTAAATAATGTAAATAAGAAAATAAAACCTATACAACACACCAATGAAAACTTATATCAAGGAATTCAAATAATAATCAAATGAAAACAACATTTCCTCAATGGCGTCTCATTGTCCCCTATCTCCAAGGATTCTTTAAGTCATTTTTCTCTTAGATTGTTTGTCCACATGACTTTCCAAATGACAACCTGAAGAATGAGAGATGCTGGAAATGCAAGAGATGTTTCATGCATTACATGATTGATAAACTAGCTATAGATGATATGCAAAGATAATAATGCTGCTATGATGTTGCTAATGAAAATGATATGATGAAAATGCTATAATTAAGATGTTGCTAATGAAAATGCCATGATTAAACTACTTGATGCTAAAATTCTAATACTAAAAGACTCACTAAAATGACAATGCTACAGAGTGTAATTTCTACAAATGCTCAACTCTCTCTCTCTCTCTCTCTCTTTTTGCTATAAATGAGGGCCTATTTATAGATTTTCCAAGGCATGAGCCTAGGTGGCATAAATCAATGGTCTAGATTCGATCTGCAGAGATGGACGGTTGAAGATGAAGAGGTTAGAGAGAAAAGGGGAGTGTGTTCCTTGCACAAGAACAAACTGCCAAGTGTGAAGAGGAATAAAATGGAGATGAAGGCCAAGTGTCCCAAATTAGTTAGAATTTGTTGATGATAAATGACAAATTAAATATTAGAAATATTTAATTTTTTGAGACACATAATGAGGTGGAAGGTGGGAAGAAGTTAGTAGACATGTGCTTAAATTCAAATTTAATGAGAGGAGGTTAATTAAATAAAAAAAACTAATTAAATTTGTTCATTTAATTAAGATATCAAGAAAATAATTTAGGATATGAAGGATTAGAGAAAATGAACTATATAAATAATTTTTTTCAATTTATTTATAAGTAGAAGAACTAAATTATTTAATTAATCCTCCAAACCACATTTAAGTGTATACAAATCTAATTGTATATTTTTTATTTTATTGGTTCAATTAAATCTATTTCATAAAGTTTTAAGTTATTGTTTCTCCCTACAATGCTATAATTCATTTTGCATACAACATGACTTGGATGTATAAAACTTTCCATACATTATGTGTATAAAAATATAATATTTTAATATACGTTATAATATAGATAACACGTGTTTAAATAATATTAAATTAATTAATTACATATGTTAGGAGATATAAGCAATAATGTATTGTAAAGTGAATAATTGATAATTAGCCTATAAATATGGATTTTAAATGATTTTTTCTTTTGTTTATAACATGGATATAAGATGAGAAGTTGTGTATAATAGACTATTCTTAAACCATACTAATATCAATGATCAAAGATAAATTATTTACCACATTTTAATAAGAATGAAGTATAAATTACACTTAACTATTTGACCGTTAAAAAAATAATACTTACATAAAATATGCATAATAATTTGTAAACTGGTTTGGAGAAAAAAATGGGATGTTATTCTACCCAGAGATAATGCAGTGGGTATGCAAACAAACTTTTGGTATCATTACTAGATCTATATTCAATATAAACAACCGCAAATAAGAAATTGATGTCAAATGTTTGTTTACTTATTTTTCTCTACAAATCACTTCTAATTTTCTTCTAATTCTTTATTATTCTTTTTAATTTTCAGCAATTCATTTTTCAAAATATCTTTTTCAATTCTTTCTTCACAATTTTCCTAGATATTTTTAAATATAAAGGTGTGACTAAAATTTGTGGCGATGTCTTCTCCCTTGCGCCACTCTATCTTTTGGTGATCTCCTTCAACCAAGTGGTAGACAATTCTAATGACTCAACAACTATGATTAAACTTTCATACAAAACAATCTCCTATTTCTCTCTCTCCTATGTGGATATCACTTAATCTTCTCTAATCTTCTTTCATCTTTGTCATCACGATGGGGACATTCCTTTAGAGCCAACAACTTACTACTGGAAGCGGCTTCAATTTTAGATCAAACGTTCTTTTGTCTATTCTTGACAGTGGAAGCTTCTATTCTTGTCTTCTTCTAGCATAGTAATTGGACTTGTTTGTTTCATGCATAGAGAACAACTAATTAGACTTCTTTGTTTCATGCATTTAACACGTACAAATATAGAATTCATCATTAACTTTAAGATTCTTAAATTAACAATTAACTTTAAGACTTAAATTAAGAATCTTAAAAATATTGTCAAACATGCAATATGTGTAAGGGATCCATCACATATTAACACAAATACGAACTAAATATCTCAAGGGCTTCTTAACTTTGTCATTGTTACACTAAGTTATGGAGATTTTGTTTGAGAAAGGAGCTTTGTCATTCAGTGTATTGTGGTGGAATTCAATCTCTCTACTTCTCCCACTCATTAATTGGACATGAAGTTTATGACCAATTATTATAGTTATCTATGTTTATGAATTTGTAAGAGGAAGTTTATGAAGAAATAAAGTCTTCCTTTATCAAAGGTCTTAAAATTTTAAGAATTCAGAGATCTTTGGTTTAGACATTAAGAGCAGATTGTATTATATAGTGGATAAGAAGAAGGTGTACGATTTTTTTTTTACAAAATAACAAAATTCAATTGTGAGTAGCTAAGAATTGCTAGAGATGAATTATCACATGTATAATTGTTTTCTGAAGGATTGGCTACTTCCATCAAACAGGTTAATAACTTCTTTCAAATTGTTTTGAATTGCATGATCGTCTTAGGTCAACTAGAAATGAGGATGTATGGACAAAAGTTAAGTTAGAAAATATTTTCTTGTCCTTATTGTATCGTGGCATCATAGAAAAATCTTTAAATTTCTTTGAAAGTGTTTTTCTAATGAAAGTAGTTGACATGTATTAATTTTAACATTTATTTACGATCTTATAGTGTTTGTTTGGTCTTTCTAATTATATTATTGTTTATCAAAATATGCACAATAAATATTTTTTTAGCATAATGTGTCTATAATAAGAAGCGGTTATGCTCTATTTAGTAGATTATATAGAAGCCCTCTTCAAATAAATATGTCATCCACCATTTGTTCAATATTCGTAATATGTCATTCCGCATGATATAATAATATTTCTTTTTTTCAAAGAGTATGGATGATATTTTAGGTTTTCTAGTTTGATATAGGTACTCTATTGTATGGTGCCTCTATGACTTTTATTCTCACACCCAACTATGCTTTTCATGAATATTGTGCAACTATAAATAGATATGCATAGATGTTGAAATCTCTTCAATAGATATATAGATAGATATTAAATACAATAGATTCATCAAAATAATTCTTTATACAAGATGAGATTCAAGAACAAATTTTTAGAGTTTTTTGGATAACAAGAGTTAGACATTATCTAGAAAAACTCATTCTAAAAAGGGCTTGAAAAAATCCAATACTAAAATTTATTATTTAAGGTTCTAATTAGTTAACTAAAATGAATTTTTTAATGTTTTATAACAAATGTTGTTGTTTTATCAATTATTATGTTTTTTCAGCATTTCACTTTTTCTCACATGATAATTCTTAACTATTGTTAATAAATACTTTAAGATATAATTTGGAGGCTTTATCTTTCGATTTCACAAAGATAATTAACTAATCAATCAGAAGTATACAAGAATGAATGCTATGTAGTGTTGCAATTGTAAGTGAAAAAATAATGATGTGTTTTGTGTCATTTATAATATAAACAGTTGAGAACAAATTTATCTCAATCACATCGCAATTTCAAGATAATATATTAATCATAAAATTTAATATATCAAATTATAATAGTGAAATTTATATATCTGTATCAATTACCATTTAATTTTCTGTCTAGATTTTTAAAATTATCTTAAATTGTAATTTAATAAATTTTAAAAAAAACTTTAAATCTATTACTTAAATTGCCTTGACGAATGTCAACTATACACAAAATGCAACGTTAATTACAATATCAAAAAGCTAATTATAGTTGACGTTTCAGAATAGATAATTCTAGTTGACATTTTCATAATCATCAATTCTTATAAATGATTTTATTGAATGGAGAAGACATTGTTGGATGAGATAAACAATTCAAATTAGTTTTTATAATCATTTATCCATTTTTGGATGATCATTATCTCTTTTCGTCGTTGTTCTTTCAGCCAGACTGGATCGTCACTAGCACTTGGAGATCCAATGTCTTCACAATGCGTTCCTGAGTGACATTTAATTCTGGTAAGATAGAAGAATTTCTATTTGGTTTGGGGGAAGGAAAATAAATAAATTTTGAACCAACTTACCCTCTTCGGTAGTGATGGCTACAATGCTTTCAGAAATATTCGCCAACACACTGGAATTCCATTCACAACATGCCCACTTAACTAAAGGTGAAAAATGATAGAAAGATTAATGGGTATGAAACCTCAAAGAAGAATCACTTACCCTCCACTGCTCCATGGATCTCTTAACCCATTGGAGAAAATTATATTGCTACCAAAATCTTTCAACACTCTTTTTATGTCCTGCGCGTTAATTATAACCAAAGCTATCTTAATAACAATCGATTCCGAACCAATTGTCGTGTCTGTTTAAATGTAATGAAAATTTGACTAAGATATAACTTAACTTTAAACAATTTCGACGAAATTACATAGTAGAGTAAAATTTACATACATGTCCTCCGAATTCTGTCGTTGCCCAGTTTTGGCGTGGCAGAACTCCGTAGCTCTCGTAGCAATCCCTGGCGTAGGACTCGATATCAAAGCGGGAGGGCGGGAACATTGTCGTGCCAGGAGGATTGCTTATTGGAAACACCATTTCAGTGCAAGACTGCGATTCAAAAGAGCTGTTAGTCGGGCAGCCTAATTTCATTTCATTCTAATACTTAGGAAAAAGAATGCTCAGAGACCTGCCAATACCAGCCGTCGTAAGTGGAATTCGGGGAACTCAAATGAAAGCAGACTTGATTTACGTAATTTGCTGCAGCAGCTATTCTGCTAACAGTGTCGGCATCTCCCGGTAGGCCATTCATGGCGTTGCAGATCTGCAGTAAGCCCACGTTTAATAGAACAAGTTACCTAATAAGCAATAAAATTGGTATGGAGACAAGGTTTGGGTTGTATATTTACTCCTTTAACTTCTTCGAAATCGTATTGTGCTGCTTTGGAGTACATTGATTCAAGCGCATCGTAAAGCGAGCCCTTATCAGTAATATTCCTGCGGCAGGAATACCCGGTCAAGAGATTTTGATTACAGGGTGCTTAATACCTAGTGCGTTGATGTCACTTACTCGCAAGTGTTAAACAGTATGCTTAGGTTTAGCAAGCCTTGAGGGCTAGAAGGCATTTTGTCCATCATATCCCACGATTCGTTAATTCTTCTGTAGCAGATCTCGCTTGCATTCTGCACCATATTTTCAAACGTCAAATTTAATAATGATGTGGGGAGATTAAGCTGAAAGAGATGAATGCACATACTCTGAAATCCTTGGTTGTCACGCTGCCATAACCATAAGTGGGAGTAATGTCGTCGAAGTAAAGAAGAGGTGCAGACGATGCGAGGGCGCCGATTGTTAAGTGCGGATACTTGAGGCGAAACCATGCAGCTAGCACTGCATAATAGCATTTCAATCATTGAATCCTACTTACTTCCAATAGAGAATATTGATTCACGTGAAAGAAATCCTACTTACTTCCACCATACGATCCACCAAATACGACGACTGGACAATTCTCAGCCTTTAATGTTTTCTTCAGATAGACAATGACGGTCGCATAATCGGCCAAGGCCTGCGTGGATGTGAAATAACCCATTGTGCTCGCATTTGCATACGCCTCCTCCGTTCCCCCGAATGGCATTGACGTCCCATAATAACGGTGCTACATACCTTACCACAATTAGCCCTAATAACGTACTTACCAAAGCAGAAGCCCAAAGAAAATGACTGAACCTACTCAGCTTGTTCTGTAATATAACACGCACAGAATATGGAAATTATGAGAAACTGTAATACTACCTCTATGAAGACCACAAGAGCTTTGAAGATAGGAGCCTGATCTATCATAACGCCCACGTTTAACTCGCCTTCAATGCTAGTCTCCGCACCCAACCATACAAATATGGGAGAATTGTTCTGAGCGCCGCCCCAGTAAGACTTATTCATGAAATATCTCTGGGGAAAGGTTTGATAGATCCCTGGCGTGTATCCAAAATGGTCTAGAATTTGAGTATAGTTGTACGATTCGTACGGATCCATAGTTGAAACTTTAGAATTAGTGATTCGAGATCTTCTTAACTTCTCCAGAAAATTCCCACTCAGTCGATACTTCCTGAGATTTGATGACATCCTGGTATGCCCACCAACACCCAAAGCACCGCCTCCCTCCAAAACGCAAACCATGACCAGCAGAATTGTACACAGCAATCCAAATTTCAAAGGATGGAATTCCATTTCGTATTCCTTGTACAACACCGTTCTGAGCCAAAGCTTCTCTAAAATTTAAACGGATTTATACCAAATTTTATAATGCAGGGAGATCTATCATATCTATATATTTAGACTTTCAGGCGTATTGTTTGAAGGTAATCTATCATTTGAATGGAATGTATAACAAAATTGTCAACGCAATCATATCTTTTATAAACAACTATATACCAAATTTAATATTGTAGGGAAATCTATCCGAATTATATGAACCGAAATAGTTACAGAAATGACTCCTCGCAGACACGTAATTGACAAGTATAATCAAAACGCGGAAGTTAAAACGAATAATTTACAAGAACAGATGTGAACGACTTCACCAATAATATAGGGAGGACAATGTGTTCTATGGACAGAAATTAATAGATATAAATCTAATCAATAAATGATGGCCATATTAAGTAATTTTTACTGTAAAATATTATGAAAAATTTAAACAAACCTTAAAAAATCATAACAAGCAGAACAAACCTTAAAAAGTCATAACAAACAGTTTTTTTTTATTTGATGCCCATATTTAGTAATTTTTACTGAAAATTTTAAACAAACCTTAAAAAATCATGACAAATAGTTTTCTTTTTTGATGAATAGACATAGTATGTGTATTAATAAAAGAAATTATAAGAAACAGTTTGATTCGAGCTAAGTTAACAAATTCCATGCACCTTTTCCTAGAAATTGCAAGAGCTAAGATTAAAAGAGTTCATGCAATTTGGAGCATTTCTTTTAGAATTAATTTCTAGTATTTTTCGAAGTTGACTTGCTGTCAATTTGGAGCATTTATTTTAGAATCAGTTTCATGTAACTTTGTTCTTTGTAATTAGACACGTCAAATTGACATAATGCATTCAACTAGGTCATATTCATCCATTCGGCGAATAAATCAAGTTAATTTATCAATCTCCTAAAGTCATTAGTTTAAATCAAATAAATCAACTTGATCCCATCACCCTCATTTTAATTAAATAAATAAAACATTTATTTAATTAAATCCAATCCATATTTCATCCTTTTCTGGTTTAAATAAATCAAATATTTAAATCATGAAAGTCAAACTAACATAATCATCATTAATTTAATCTAACCATGATTAAATGCTAATCTCCTCCCACTTGCATTCTCTAGATTATGCCACTTGCACAAATAAATCTATTTATTTATTTATTTAAATCATCATTTTCACTCAACATGGCATTTATGGGGAATATTCCCTCAAGTTTGAAAAACATGACAAGTTGACTTGTCCTTCCAACATGGCATTTATGGCTCATTTTCTTGTCCCCCTCTCAAAATTTATTGCCAAATTTGAATTCAAATTCTCCCTGTCATGGGCACATTTCCCAAATCTTGCACATGCATCAACCACTCACATAATGACAAGTGGCCTCTTTTCATTGGCCTATTTCTTAGTCCCACATTGGTCCCTCTTCAACACTCAGCATTTGAAAATCTTTAAATAGAGGCTTCATCCTCAAGCAACTCCTCCACAACTTTTAGGCAAAGTCACTCTCTTGGTTTGAGAACTGATTTTGTTCATCCACTCCACAATCTTAGCATTTTCATCTCCAATCTCATACAAGGTTATTCTTTTCAATGGAGAGCTAGTCTTGTCCATCTTATCATCATCATGTAAGCTTATCTATCAAGGATTGGGAAAGGGCTATTTTCAACAATAGCACCAATCCAATATGGAATAAAGTCTTGACTATGTTTTTATATGCTTACATTTGATTATCTTTGTTTATCTAATTTGCATGTTTCATCATAGTCAAGTATTTCATAGGGATTTCAAATCTAATATTTTTCAAAGGACTAACATGATGATATTATGTTAAAATTGTTAACCATTTGCAGATTTGATGTCCACAGTAACTAGCTATAAAATAGTCTCTCGTTGCTGTATGTAATTGTTAATTTCTATAGCCTAGTAATAGATTAATTGCACAATAAATTCACAGAAAGCAATCTGATTTATAATAATTAACACAACTTGGTTAATTAACAACTAATAACAGCAGAAGCAAAAATAACACGAAGCCCATTTGCTTTACTTAGCATGCAAGGAAAGAAACTTTCATTGAATTCTTTGGCTTTAAATCACATAAAATCACTCTTGGATTTATCCTATCCTCACAAACTTAAAAAAATTCTATTAAAGAATAAAAATCCCGATGTTGCTGAAAATCCAACTCAAATTGCTTTAAAGCATATCCAACTCGAGTTGTTTTAAAACAACTCCACATCACACCTTTCAAGCTACAAAAATCAGCACACCCTCTTAGCGAGGAAAGTGTTCTACACAACACCCAAATTGTCCATGAAGTATTCAAACTTACTCTTCATCAAGGCCTTCGTCAGTATATCTACTATCTGTTCATCTATAGGAATGTAATGGAGCTTCACTATCCCCTTCTCCACACAATCTCTGATGAAGTGGTACTTGATAGCAATGTAATTTGACTTGCCATGAAACATTGGATTCTTAGAGAGTTTGATACAACTCTGATTATCACAGTAAATGACCGTATGATCCAGCTCCTGATCAAAGAGCCCAGCTAGCAGTTTTCAAAGCTAGATAGCGTACATGTAGCCATACTTACTACCATATACTCGGCCTCTATATAACTCAGTGCAACTGACTTCTGTTTCCTTTTGTACCAAGAGATGGCTTCTGATTCCAAACTAAAATTACACCTTCAAGTGCTCTTCTAGTTAGCTATACTACCTACCCAATCTGCATCGGTAAACCCCTCAAGCTTCACTCCATCCTACTAAACATACTTTAGCCCATTAGCAATTGTACCTCAGAGATATCTCAAAATATGCTTTGCAACTATCTAGTGAACACATTTAGGTTCCACCATAAATTGACTGAGTGAGTTCACTGTAAAACAAATGTCTAGCCTAGTGCTAACCAAATACATAAGAGAGCCTATCAATTGTCTGTATAAAGTCAGGTTCACTGCCTATGATCCGGAAGCATGAATCTTCTTCCACTTGGTCACAAGTGGCATTAACATAGGCTTATAGTTCTCCATCCTGAATCGCTTCAAGATATCAAGTACTTCCCTTTTCCAAGGAAGATCTCTCCCTCTTTCTGCCACAATTCCAATCCCAAAAAGTAGTGCATCAACCCCAAGTATTTCATCTCAAACTCTCCTAGAAGATCCCGCTTGCAGTGTGCTATGAGCTCCTCTGACCTTGTGAGAAATAAGTCATCAACATATAACACCAATATGAGAAGTTCACCCTTCACCTGAACATAGTACAAGTTCAGATCCGCCTCACTCTTGATGAAGCCCACACTCTGCAAGTAACTGTCAATATATGAATACTATGCCCTGGGATCCTGCTTGAGTCCATATAGTGCTCTTTTCAACCTGCATACATGAGAATCTCTCCCATGTGCTTCAAATCCTTCTAGCTGCTGTATGTAAATCTCTTCCTTAATTACTCCATTGAGGAAGGTCATCTTTACATCCATCTGGTGAATCCTCCAACCCATTTGTGTTGCTACAAAAATGATAGCTCTTATGGATGAGTATCTGGCTACTAGAGTGAAAATCTCATCATAGTCGACTCCTTCCTTCTAAGAAAACCCCTTAGCCACAAATCGAGCTTTGAATTTTTCCACACTACCAACTACAACATAGTTAATCTTATACAACCATCTCGAGCCCACCAATGAGTTATCTTTTGGCCGTGGTACTACCTCCCACACACTATTCTTCATGATGGGAGAATACTCTTCCACCATAGCATCTCTCCAAACTTAGTACTTGGATGCCTCCTAAAAGCTGGAAGGCTCTACTTCAATTAATTCACTCATAAGTGCCACATACTCAGAATAATGTTTAGGATCCCTTCTATGTCTAACTAAATCTTGATGATCACCTACATATTCGTGAGCCTCTTAGTGTCTTCTCAATTTCCCTATTTCTCCTCTTCTCGGTAATAGGAATATGAGGCTGAGGAATTGTTTGTTCCTCCTTCTGATCACCTTTCTCAGGTTGCTTACTCTACTCTTGAACTTGTGTGACTAAAGTTTGAGGAATTTGTGTTGCTTCAACCATGGGTGATTGCTACTCCTCATTCATCAAGTTGCTAGACTTTTAAAGAGCCCTCTGTTCCTCAAACTTCACATCTCTGCAAACCACTATTTTCCTGAGAGCAAGAATATAAACCCGATAAGCCTTAGAAGTTTCACTATACCCAACAAGGATACCCTTCTCTGTAGTAGGTTCCAACTTGGTTCTCTTCTCAACAGGAATGTGACAATACACAAAGAATCCAAAGATGTGAATGTGCTCCAAATCTGGTTTCTTACCAGTGAACGTCTCTTCTGGAGTCAACTTGCCCAACACTTTGTGAGGGCTCCTATTTTGCAAATACACAGATGTATTGCAAGCTTCTGCCCATAAGAACCAAGGTAGATCTTGATCATGAAGCATGGCCTTGGTTGCTCCAACTATAGCCCTGCTCTTTTGTTCAACAACCCCGTTCTACTGAAGGTTGTACGAAACTGTCAACTCTTTCTTGATACCTTCTTGAGCACATAAATACTTGAAGGAATTTAAGGTATACTTGCCTCCATTATTAGACCTTATTATCTTGATTTTTCTCCCTGTTTCATTCTCCACGAGAGCCTTAAACTCTTTGAACCTACTAAAGACCTCATCTTTATTCTTCATGAAATATATCCACATCTTCCTGAAAAAATCATCAATGAAGGTAACATAATACTCATGTCCATTCAAGGATGTTGTTGACATGGGCCCACACACATCTAAGTTTACGAGATCCAAAATTCATTTAGATCTAGTGTCGCTGCTTGGAAAATTGGTCTTGGCATATTACCCAAGGGCGCAACCCTTGCACACCTCATGCTTTTTTGTCTTCATCTCAAGAAGCCTTGTCACTATTTCTTTAAGAATATTAAGCACTCCATGGTGAAGATGTGATGCATGAGCATCTAGTGGTGTAAGGGCAATCTTGCATCACCCAAAAATAGTTAAATTTCAAGTTTCTCAATTTTTAGATGTTTTTACATTTTTGGATACCCTTTTCATCATAATGAAATTCCTAATTTATGATTTTTATTTTCTATTCCTGGGTTGAAAGATATTGTAGTTTTAGTTTCTCAGATTTGTACCTGAAAATTTTTCGAGTTAGATTTGAGGCACTTAGAGTTCCCAGATCAAAAGTTATGGCCCCGGAAAGTTGGTGCACTTTCTAAAAGATACAATTGCAAATGTTCTTTTGAAATTTGAACTTCAAGTTGTAATTTTCGGCGCCAAACTTCCTAAACTCAAATTTAAATGTTGTTTTGGCTCCAAGCTAAAGAGGAGCTCTATTTATGGGCAGGTTTCTAATTTTTGGGTAGATTTTTGGGGACAAGCTTGCATATTGCGAAAGGGTTATTCTGTAGCTTTCTGTAACTTGCATGTGTTGTAGAACTTGGGGATTTGAGATCCTCTGTATGTAAGAAGCTCCATTTTCTGAATAATAAAATTATTATCTTGTTTGTGGGTTATTTTTTGTGTCTCAGGCTACGCCCTCATCAAGTGGTATCAAAGCTGGTTTTCTTGAGCATGTGGACAGATCACTGATCGTGAGGCAGTTCGCACTCAGGACAGTGGTTGTGGGTCGAGGTCAAGAAAGATGCCTCCAAGAGTGATGCCTGGTAGGCATGGTGGTGCCAAAGGTGGTCAAGGCGGCAGAAATGTTGGTGGAAGAGATGCACTAGTAGCCCTCCAGAGACAGATTGATGCATTACAAGAGCAGTTGAGAAGAGGGTTAAACCCGAGGGAGGAAAGTGAGGATGAAGGAGAGGAAGAAGGTTCAAATGTAGAAGAGGAAGAAGAAGAAATTGATCAAGACCAAGTGCGGCTAATAAGGGCCATTTCGAAGATCGGGAAAAGACCCAGAGCAGGAGTCCCCAGTTATTTTGAAAGTCTAAACTTGGAAGAGTTGATCGACTGGATGAACAAGCTAGAAGAATATTTTGAGTATGAGGAAATAGAGGACCCAGATCAGGTTAAGTTTGCAAAAATGAAGCTGAAGGGCCATGCCAGTATTTGGTGGAAAGAGGTCCAGTTGGAAAGAAATCAAAGAGGAAAAGGCAAGATCACCAGATGGGATCGCATGGTAGAGAAACTGAAGAAGTAGTTCATACCAATGGACTATGAGTTAGATCTATTCAAGAAATTGCAAGGGTTGAAGCAAGGAAGCAGATCTGTGATAGAATATACTAAAGATTTTCATAAGATAATCATCAGAACGGGTCACACAGAGGCCAATAAGGAGGAGGTAGCCCGATATCTGAATGGGTTACGACCAAGCATTGAGGAGGAGTTAAGCCTAGTCAGAATGACCACCATTGAGGATGTGTATCAGTTTACTCTGAAGGTGGAAGAGAAACTGAACAAAAGATTTGATGGCAAGCAAAAAGGACGAGGAGGTCAAAGTGGAAGGTGTAGTGGAAGACCTTCAGGAAGCCAAAATGATGAAGAAGGGCATCGAGCCTATGAATGTCCACAACACCAAGGAAGGATAGACAAAAGGTTAGAAGGTCATGGAAGGGTTGCGCATGCAGATGAGGAGGCCCAATCTGAACATTCAGATGATGCTAAAAGGGGAGAAACCCTAGTGATTAGGAGAGCCCTAGTGACTGAGGAAAAGGAACCATAACAGAGGAAGAATCTATTTCACACAAGGCGCAAGTGTGAAGGAAAATGTTGTGATGTCATTATTAATGGTGGGAGCACTAATAATCTGGTGTCAGAGGAGATGGTCACAAAGTTGAAGCTGAAGAGGGAAAGACACCTGCATCTATATTAGATTGCTTGGTTGTAGAAAGACCACAAAGTTTTGGTCAATGAGTAGTGCCTAGGAAAGTTCAAGATCAGGAGCTACCATGATGAGGTACTCTGTGATATCATCCCCATGGATGCATGTCACATGTTGTTGGGGAGGCCGTGGTAGTTCAATAGGCGAGCTATACATGATGGCCATGCAAACACTTATTCCTTGACAAAGGATGGGGTTCGTCACAAGTTGAAGCCCCTAAAGGAGACCGAAGAAAAGGTATGCAGTAGTGCTAGAATTTGTTATGTAGATGGAAGAAATTTTTAGAAGGTATGAAGCATGAGCATGTGTGTTATGCATTGATTCCTAGAGTGAGTAAGGAGGATAGTGAGAAGGTTCCAGAAGAAGTTTATGGGATGTTGGATGAGTTTCAGGATATTGTTTCTGATAATGTACCTGAGGGTTTACCACCAATAAGGAAGATCAGTCATCAGATTGACTTGATTCCTGGAGCCAGTTTGCCAAATAAGGCAGCTCATAGAATGACTCCACAGAAAATGAGGAGTTGAACAGACAAGTTCAAGAGTTGTTGAGAAAGGGTTTGATACGGGAGAGTTTGAGTCCATGTGCAGTACCTGCAGTACTAGCACCAAAGAAAGATGGGGAGTGGAGGATGTGTACAGATTCCTGAGCCATAAACAAGATAACAATAAAAATTTCCCCAAGGATGGATGACCTGATGGACTGCTCGAGTGGAGCTTAAGACTTTACAAAGATTGATCTAAAGAGTGGATATCACCATATTCGATTCGAGAGGAGATGAATGGAAGACTACCTTCAAGACCAAAGAGGGCATGTACGAAAGTGGTTAGTCATGCCTTTTGGCTAACCAATGCACCGAGTACATTCATGCTCGGAATGAGGTACTAAAAGAATTTCGGGAAGTTTTGTTATTGTGTATTTAGAAGATATTTAAATTTTAGTAAGACGTTGGATGAGCATCCATGCATGTCATAGAGCCTTTGATAAGAGAGAGAAACTATTGATTAACTGGAAGAAGTGTAGTTTTGTGAAGAGGGAGTTAGTGCATTGGGGTTTGTTGTTTTGCAGAAGGTCTCAAGATGGACCCAGAGAAGGTGAAGGCTATTCTAGAATGGCCTACCCCAAGAACTGCTACCTGAAGTGAGATATTTCCATGGTTTGGCTAGTTTTTATAGAAATTTCATAGAAACTTCAGAGTATTTGTGGACCCCTGACTCAAACAATGAGAGGGATAGAAAAGAATTCAAGTGGAGCACTGGAGCAGCAAAAGTTTTGAACTATTGAAGCAAAAGGTGATAGAGCAACCTGTTCTAGCCCTCCCAGATTTCAACAAGGTGTTTCGTGGATTGTGATGCCAATGGTTGTGCCATTGGAGTAGTGTTGGAACCAAGAAGGTAAGCCCATTGCCTATTTCGTGAAAAGTTAAGGATGCCAATAGAAATTATTCTATATATGATCAAATTTTATGCAATAGTTCAAGCATTAAAGAAATGGAGACATTATTTGTTGCTGAAAGAATTTTTTTATATATGATCATCGCCTTGCAGACCTAAATAGTCAGGGAAAATTAAATCAAGGCATATGAAATGGGTAGAGTTTTTGCAGAGTTATACCTTTGTTTTGAAACATAGGAGTGGGAAGTCAAATAGGGTTGCAGATGCCTTAAGTAGGAGGCATACATTGATGACAAAGATGCAGATTGAAGTGGTTGGGTTCAATGAACTCAAGACACTGTATGCAGAAGATCCTGATTTTGTAGAGGCTTGGAAAGCTTGCAAGGAACCTGTTACAGTGGACAGGACAAGGTGGCTAGATTTCATAATCCAGGATGGCATGTTATTTAAGGGAAGTCAATTGTGTATCCCGAGGAGTTCCATGAGGGAGAACCTGATAAAGGAGAAGCATAGTGGAGGAATGGCGGGACATTTTGGTCGAGATAAGACCATTGCCATTATCAGTGAGCATTATTATTGGCCTCAGTTGTCACAAGATGTGAAGAAGTTTGTACAAAGTTGTAGGGTATGTCGATGGCTAAAGGAGTGAGCTAGAATATAGGCTTATATCAACCCTTATCTATACTAGAGAGGCCATGGGAGGATATAAGTATGGACTTTGTTCTTGGTTTTCCAAGAACACAACGTGGGAATGATTCAGTCTTTGTGGTGGTTGATAGGTTTTGAAGATGGCACATTTCATTCCATGTCAGAAGACCCATGATGCAGTCCACATTGCTGACTTGTTCTTCAAAGAGGTGGTGAGGCTACATGGTCTGCCAAAGAGTAGTGTTTCAGATTGTGACACCAAATTTGTGGGGTACTTTTGGAGGACCTTGTGGAAGAAGCTGAAGACAGAGTTGAAGTTCAGTTTTGCACACCATCCACAAACAGATGGGCAGACAGAGGTTGTTAACAAGAGACTAGGTAACCTACTAAGATGTTTGGTAGGAGATAAACCCAAGGGATGGGACTTGATCTTACCCCAGGAAAAATTTTCTTACAATAATTCTGTTAATAGAAACACTGGTAGATCACTGTTCCAAATTGTTTATGCAGGTAGCCCCATAATAGCTCCAGAATTGAGGAAGATGGACCAAGAAAAGAAAATAAGTGTTGAAGCTGAATATTTTGTAGAGCACATCAAGGATATACATGAGAAGGTAAGAGAACATATTAACAAGATGAATATGCAGTATAAGGCTAAGGCAGATCATAAGAGGAGCTATAAGGAGTTTCAGATTGGTGATGAAGTGATGGTCCACTTGAGGAAAGAAAGGTTTCCAGTAGGAACATATAACAAATTGAAGATGAAGAAGTTTGGTCCTTGTAAAATTTTGAAGAGGCATGATTCGGGGGAATGCATATGAGGTAGAGTTGCCGGATGGATTCAACATTTCCCCTATTTTCAACATTTCAGATTTGACAGAGTATCATGAAGGTGGCACAGAGGAAGTACTAATGATGGAACAATGTGGGATTCCAGCACCTACTTCAGAAAAGGAGGAGATTGAAGAAATCCTAGATAGTCATGTGGGAAGGAGTACTAGGAACATGCTATATGAAGAATATCTGGTGAAATGGAAAGGAAGGCCTGTTGAAGATTCATCCTGGTTGCCTAAGGTAGAGGTTGACCGTTTGGGTTTTTCCTCAACCATTTGAGACATGATGGGGTCACTTCTCAAATTACCCTGGGTGTCTGATACAGGAGCATCCAGTGGTGTAAGGGCAATCTTGCATCACCCAAAAATAGTTAAATTTCAAGTTTCTTAGTTTTTAGATGTTTTTACATTTTTGGATACCCTTTTCATTATAATGAAATTCCAAATTGATAGTTTTTATTTTCTATTCCTGGGTTGAAAGATATTACAGTTTTAGTTTCCTAGATTTGCTCTTCCAAGTTAGATTTGAGGCACTTAGAGTTCCCGGATCAAAAGTTATGGCCCCGAGAAGTTGGTGCACTTTCTAGAAGATACAATTGTAAAAGTTCTTTTGAAATTTGAACTTCAAGTTGTAATTTTCAGTGCCAAACCGCCTAAACTCAAATTTGAATGTTGTTTTGGCTCCAAACTAAAGAGGAGCTCAATTTATGGGCGGGTTTCTAATTTTTGGGTAGCTTTTTGGGGACAAGCTCACATATTGCAAAAGGGTTATTCTGTAGCTTTCTGTAACTTGCATGTGTTGTAGAACTTGGGGATTTGAGATCTTCTGCATGTAAGAAGCTCCATTTTCTGAATAATAAAATTATTCTCTTATTTGTGGGTTATTTTTTGTGTCTGAGGTTGCGCCCTCATCAAGATGAGCCATCCTCTTGTGCCACAATTCTCCTAGCCCTTTACAACTACTAACCAACACATGTGTTGGCTCAAATTGTAACCGAAACAAGCTACCATGCTTGACTCCAATCACTTTTATAACCTTGGAATCTTTGGGATGAATATAGACTTTTCCCCTCTCAAAGGTCATGATGTAACCCTTTTCTTCCAAAGCAGAAACTAAGATTAAATTATTTGTCATTTTAGGGACATACAACACATCCTCCACCAACAAAGGTTTTCCAGACTCCCTCTGAAACTTGATGGAACCAATACCAGTTGCATGGTACTTGGCATTGTCTCTAAGCTAATTATATAAATCTAGCTTCTTCTCAGGACTCTAACTTGGTGAAACATTCTCTGACATTCCTGTCATGTGGCAAGAAGCCCCACTATCAATATAGCATACCCTATTGGCAATTGAACTTGAGAGACATGTAATGAGTGGAAACTCATTCTCAAATCGTGATGCAAACTTTTCCACCTATGTTGTAGTAGCAAATTGCTTCTTTTGCTTGTCCTTATTTTTCTTATTCGGACATTGACTAGAAAAGTGACCCATCCGATGGCAGCAAAAATATTTTATCTTGCTTAGATCTTTCTTCTTCCCACTCTTGGAAGAAGAACCGTTTGTTTTCTCTTTATTGGAGTTTTTCTTACCCTTGCTTGCAAGAGCAATATTTTCTTCATCTTGACCCTTCTTCTAGCCTCCTGAACAAAATCATCCCAAAGTCTTTCCCAATCAGGTAGCCGATCTTTGTCGACAACACACTTGACAAACACTTCTCAATGCTTTGAAAAACCATTCAAGGCTATACAAACCAACTCATCTTCATCAATCTTCTCTCTAATAGCAGCCAGATCATCCCTAACTTGTGTCAGCTTGGACAAGTAAGAGGTCACACTCTCACCTTTGGACATCTTGGTATTATGCAATTTGTCCTTGAGCATCATCTTACGACTCTGATAGTCACTCTGATAAAGTTTTGTGAGTGTATCACACATGTCCTTGGTGGTGTCTTTTCCCAATCAATGAGTAATTAAATGGTCTCTTACTCCATCTAGGAAAATCCTTTGAGCCTTGGCCTCTTTGACTTCATGTCAATCTAAAGCAACTTGATCATTTTTTGGTGGTGTCACTTTTGTACTAGCATAGATCCACAAACTATTCTCCTTGAGAATAGATGCAATTTGAACCTTCCACTACAAGATGTTAGACACACCCTCAAGCCTGTCCTTGTATCAAACACTGGTTGTCATAGCCACAAAAAGAACTAGAGACAAAAATCTATTTTTTTCTTGAAATCTATGTCACAAATCCTGGCTTCATATTCAGAGTTCAAAGCTCTGATACCATGTTAATTTCTATAACCTAGCAACAAATTAATTGCACAATAAATTTAGAGAAAGAAATATGATTTATAACAATTAACAAAAATGGGTTAATTAATAACTAATAATAGTGGAAGCAAAAATAACATGAAGCCAATCACAAATAGATAATAACACAAATATACCTAGGAAACCCTAATGTTGGAAAAAACCTGCAAATGTTGGATCTTCTATTCAGCCTAACAACAAACTTTTATTTCAAAAATACAATATGAGTTTGCTACAACAATCTTACATATATAGAGCCTAGTTGCTTTACATAGTGTGCAAGAAAAGAAAATTTTCTTATATTCTTTGGCTTTAAATCACAAAAAACCACTCTTGGATGTATCCTATCCACACAAACTCAAAAAAATTCTATTAAAGAATAAGAATCCTACTATTGCTGAAAATCCAATTCGAATTGCTTTAAAGCATATCCAACTCGATTTACTTTAAAGTGCTTTAAAGCATATCTAACTCGAGTTTCTTTAGAACAACTCCACATCCCACCTTTTGAGCTACAAAAATCAACAATAATTAGCTAATATAAGCATTATGCTACTCTACAATTTCAGCAGTATTATTTCTTAGTATGCTTATACCATAAGATTTGTGTATGGAAAATTTTTAGTTGCTCTCCATTTGGATTGAAAGACAGTAAGTTTTATTTAAAAATTCCATTTGGTATTAGAGTAATTGATTTTCTAGGTTAGTAGGGTTGTAGGTTATTCATTTGAGACTTTTGTGACAATTGATCATGTCAAATGTTAATTTTGTGTCTCTTTTTGAATTTAATGGAAACGATTATTATTGTTGAAGCATCAACATGATGATTCTTTTGAAAAGATGATTTATGAGAGATTTATAAAAGTTGACTATAAAAATAGCTATTAAGAAGTGAAAGAAAACTCTCAATCAAATAGATCTAGATAAGAGTTTATTTCTAAGAATTGCAAAAGCAAAGGTGGTCATGTATCCTTGGGTGACTCTACAAGAAGCTAACCAAGGTAATGATCAAGTCAAAGTATTCAAGTTATAGAATTTAAATAGAGAATTCAAAGATGCAGGAAACAAAGACCTTTATTTTTAGTAAAAAAGTAATGTTCATTAGAAAATAGAAATTTTTTATAACTAATTAAATATATTGAAACATAGAAAATTATGGTGAACAAAGTGAGATGAGCATGATGCACCCATTTTTCTAATTTCATTCAAAATATGTGTTATACTGTGCAAATGAGAAACAATAACCAAATCTAACTCAACTAACAATTAAAAGGAAAATATGGAAAGGGTAAAATGTTGTGTACCTTTCACCAAAGATGTTTCTTCAGACCTCGCTAAGGACTCATTTTCCTTATGGTGAATGGGTCCTAGATAGGGCTCCTGAAAATTAGTTTTTAGGTTCTATTCTTCTTAGTCTATGCTCCCAAATTTTAGTTGGTCACTTTTGGAAAGCCAAAAATAAAACCTATAGCTCAGTATTCTTGATTTGACAACTTTTCTTGCAACTTTACAACTTTCTTCAAATTTTCTCTCTAATTGATCTTCAATATAAAATCTACAATCACACACAAAGAGAGAAAAATGTTGTTTGTTAGGGAATGTGGTTTTTCCTTAGTCAAACCCCATTTTGGTAATTAAACCTTGAAATGAATAAAAGAATTAAAGGAATGATGAATGAACAATAATATGTAACAACTCATTAAACCTTATTTGAAACCTGCATGAAGTGGCCTCAATGAATGTAGATCTTGTTGATGGTGTTTTTATGCACTTTTCAACACAGGTAATGCGTAGGTGCACTACCTCTCTTCAAAGACAATCTTCCACAATCAGATTGCAGAACACTATCCCAAGGTCTCTAATGTCAGGTCTTGACAGTGCTTGGAATATCTCAGTTATTTGATGTGATTTGTTGTAATCACAAGGCGGTCTTACAGATAAGTTACAAAGCATGGAAGTTGGGTTTGCAAATGCAGTTTCAAAGTGCTGAAAGTGAATGAACAGTGGCTGTCCACTCAAAACAACAAGTTGAAACTCATCAAATTCATCTGATTTAGCTTCATGGTGATGCTTTGGATCCTACTCTAACCAAGGATTAAAAGAAACAACAAAAGGAGAAGGGTTAAGAAAGTTATTCTAATCCTAAGCTACGAATGAACAGTAACAATGGTGGCTGCTAAAGTAGACAAGCTTTCTAAATTGGGTTTTGCTTGGCCAAGAGAAACCTATAGTTGCACAAAACTAGTGCAATCTTCTAAGGATTGCAGATTTTCAAAGTGCACATGCACATCATGCACATGTAATTGAACTAAGTTGCAGCAATGAAGTAATGAGCTCAGACTAGCTTTGCAAAGTGACTCATCATCAATGAACCACAAAAAGCATGAGCTAGAAATCCATCAAATACTAAAACAACAAACACCATCACCACTCCCATTCAAGAAACTAACACTAAAACTAACATGGAAGGTGAACCATGCATACATAAAGAGAAAACTCAAAAAGAACACCCATAAATCATGCAATGTTGCTTTCTATTGCTACAAAATGTCTTTACATCAATTCTCCAACCCTTACAAATGAGGGGAAAGCCCCTATTTATAGTTTTCCAAAGCCTAAATGAATGGCTAGGATTCAATTACATTAGGGTTTCACCTACCCCACAATATTCAACAATTAAAAATATATTCCTTGTCTTTTCCCTGTTTTGTCATCTAGTGACAGTAACTGTAGCAATTTTGTCATTTAGCTGATTGCCCTTTTCACTGTAACTAAAACTGCCTGAAAGTTGTCTTTTGCTTGATGTGCTTGCAGCGTTCTTCCTTTGATCAAACGAGTCCGTCGACGATTGGCATCAATGGAATGGTGACCTCTGATCTGGGCAGAAAGCTCCTTAGAAATCATCATCATCTGGAAAAGGGTAGGACAACTCCCTCAATGGGCCTCTTCGATAGACCTATGGAAGGCTTCTTGACTCCTACAAACATGAAGTGTCGTAAGTGCATTTATACATGAGTTAAGGAAAATGTCAGTCAAACCTTGGCAGTTCATTTACATATTTCAAACACATCCCAGATCCAAAAAAGGGTGACCCCAAAGTCAAAAAATGAGGAAACGGGAGCGACGAGGGTCCACGGATGTTTCCAAACAGCCAAGGAGGAAGGGAATTCCGGAAGGAAAGTTCTGAAACCATTGAAACTTAACGAAACGTTGACGAAACCTTGGCAGTTCATTGAAACACCCCAAACACATCCCAAATCCACCAAAAAGGGTGACCCCAAAGTCAAAAATGAGGAAACGGGAGTTACGGGGGTCGACGTATGTTTCCAAACAGCCAAAGCAAGACAAAAGGCAGAAAGGGGATGGGGGACTTTATTTCTCCGCAAATTTGAATACCCCAAGCAGGTGAATTTGAGTAGGGGAATTTGATCGTTTGAAGGCACATGACCAATTTGGGCTTGGAAATGGGGCACGCAAAACAAGACAGGAGCAAAGCACCCTGTTGGAAGTAAAAAAAGGGGGTCCGTGCCTACGACGGGGTGTGTGTGCAAAACATGCACAACAGATCTTAATCATGAAAATTGATTAGAGATAATGCCTTTGATATGCTTGAATTGATCTTGAACACTACATTAGCATATTAGATCAAACAACATGCATGAATATGATGTAATAAATCTTTGATATGAAAATGGAATCTTGATTGCTGCAATAATCTTCTTCAATTCTACCCTTGAATTCCTTGAAAATGCTCTTGAATGCTCTTGAAGCGCTCTTGTGAAAGTACTCTTGATTGCTTATGAAGATCTAAGATGAAACATAGTGAATTAACCTTGTATTTATACCTCTCTTATGATTAATTCTTAAAATTCAAATAGCACAAGTGGACATTGAATTATAGATTTGAAATCATTAAAATACTACCAAAAACATATTCAAAAGATGGGTCGTAGGTCTAAGTGAGGACCCATTCACCATAGCTAGGCCATTTACCTAGAACACACATTAGACAATGTTAAACCTTATGTAAAAATAAGATCATAGGACTAAGGGAGGACCCATTCACCCTGTGGAAAATGGGTCCTAGATCACCTACCTAGGACACACATCTTCCAAAGTTAAGTGTTGTGTAATGGATTTTACGAATGTCATGTTTTATCCCTTAGAATTTGCATTTAATTAGGCTTGGATTTGAAATAAAGGGGATAATTAAGGAAAATTAACCTCAATCAATTAATAAAGCTCTAGATTAATGTGAAAGTGTAAAGGTACACCTTACAATATCAAAAGAAAAGTACAATCAAGTCCATTTTATTAAAAAGGCCCTAAACTTAATGTCAACATGAAAGACATATTAGAACACTAAATTAAGGCATAATTAAGATTATTCTATTATTTATTATTCCCAAATTAAGTGTGGAAAAGGGATACTTTTTCCTACACTACATTTTTTCCCCACTTTAGTGAGAGGATGACCCCATGTCAAGCTCACACTAAAGTAGACATTCAAAAAATTTATGTATGTAGCAATGAAAAAGATACACAATCATACAACATAAGAGACTAGGAAGATCAAGCCTAGAATGTCAGTTTGGCATGGAAAAATCTAAGCCATCAATTTTTGTGTTGTCACACTCACTCTAGGGTAGTGGAACCTCATACTTTCCACTAGGTGAGTATCCCAATAGGGTGGAAAATGAGAGAATCACATTAGGCTCCCATACCATATCAAAGCTATCCCCCTGACAACTTCAATAAGGCACCACATTGATAGACAAGGCTCCACAGGAAAGTGAGGTGTGTTATGCTTGCTGGCCTTGAATTTAGAGTTCAAGATTCATAGGGTTTAATAAGTTGCATTATGCTAAACACCCATGAACAATGCAAGGTTGCACTGGCAAGCAAGGTGTCTTATACTTGGTGGCCTTGAATTTTAGGGTTTCGAGCTTCATAAGGCTAACAAGTTGTGTTATAGTAACACTTGTGAACAATAATGCTATTAAAAATTTCTTTTGTTTAAAAGGATTTTTCTTAGTTCGTGTAATATCTTTTTCTTATGAAACATTGTACCTAATGTCTCCAAGAGAGTATAAGTCAAGAGTAAAAGATTCACAACTTAGGGAATGAGGAAATTTGTATGTTAACCTCCATGTAGGAGAATAACACCGTAAAATAATTGTTAGTTTCCTTCATAACCTCCATATCTCCCTCTTGATTCCAAGTTCAGTGAGCCCACAAATCCAAAAATGGGAGAGAAACACGAATACCCATAAACTTACAAATTAGAGTGTGATTGTGTGCAAATAGTTTACATCTTCCACAATCAAATATGGTTAGATTACCAAGACTGGATGAGAGAGACTCCTCTCCAAGAATAATTTAACCTTCAATGCATGAGGCCCTCCAGCCTAAGATGAACCTCCTTCATTTAAAGCCTTTCTTAAAAGATTTAATGCTTTGGATGTTAGAATAAAGTATAATTTCTTCGTAAAAGGAGATTAAAAGAAAGGGATGTTTTTTGTAACTATTTTTTATTAGATAAGCAAGGGAAGGGCCCTGACCCATTACAAAATGAAAAATAGAGCCTAACAAATCAGCAAAATAGAGCCAAACAACTCAAAAAAAATAGATTGGAAAAACACAACGAACTAGAGAGAAACAGCCAATTAGAACAAACAACAAAAAATTGTTCAAGGAGCAACACTTAAACCAAGTAAAGCCCCTGAAGACAAGTTAAATGAGACCATGACCTTCTCAGAAGGATGTTTCTTCTTTCTATGAACTATAGTCCAAGGAGAATCAAAAACTAAAACTGAGAAATTTTGATCAAAAGGGGAAGACTCCCCTCTAGAGTAGCAAACTAGAGGAACAACTAAAACATGAAGTACAACATCCGAAACCAAGCCTGAATTTGCAGGACTTATTGTAGCATTTTCCAATACATTTTCCTTAGAGGAGGAAACACAAACAGCATTAGGGACAACCAAATCCAAAGGGCGCACAACAATATCCACAGAAGGAACAACATCCACCACAACTGAGTCAGGTGGAGCAGAAATTGGCATTTGAGGAGCAACATCCATCACATCTCTCATATTAAGCCTCGTAGAAGGGGAAGTAGGCCTAGATTCATCATTAGAAGAAGAAGCATAGTCAGCCATAGGGTGAACTGTCAAATGTTCATGAAGTGAATTATTCCACCATGTAGAAGAAGAAATAGGGTGGGAGATTTTAGAGTAGTCACGAGCCAAGTGGCCAACAACAAAATAGCATCTATAGTGAAAAGGAAGACCCTCATAATCCACAAGCTGAGACCAAGGCCAACCATTAATCTACAACACAACCTCTCCAGGTAAAGCCTTTGATAGATCAACCTCCACCAGAATCCTAGCAAAGGAAATATGAGTGAAATTCTTAGAAGCCTTATCCACTTTCAAAAATCTGCCAATAACATTACCAATTCCCTCATAGTTAGAGGAACACTAGAATTGTAAAGGAAGATAGGGAAATCTTACCCAAGCAGGGATCACATCCAAAGGTTCTTTCAAAGGGTTAAAAGAAAAAACCCAGGGTCTCAAGGAAAGGGGATGATAATCCCACATCCACAGACCATGAGTTAAAACAACTTGTTTGTCTTCGGAAGAATTAAAACTCACCACCAAAAACCCCTTGTAGAAGGGTAAATCTCCATCGTTCCATCCACCAAAGGATACCAATGATTGGTAATCCAAAAGTGCAAGTTAGGAAGAGAAGGCCACAAGTAATAGAATCTACAAATAAGAGAATTTTTGGAATAAAAATCTATATTATCAGAAACTTCCTTACCAAGAGAAACAACAAGAGCAACCACAACACAATGCATAGGCTGTACAACACCCTCGCAAGGTCTCTTAGACTTCATGACATCAGCATAAGCAAACTGCCCCTCCCGAGAGGATGGGGACAACCTAGAAACAATATCTCCAGCAACCTCCTCGACCCTAGCGAAAGGCACCCCAAATCCAAAGTTTAACTTAGTTACTCCAATCGAGGGCACAACAAACTCCTTCCGCCCTGCATAAGGCTGAACAGAGCCACACTACATTGATGCCAAAAAACTAGCACCCATAGACACACCCACAACCACCCTAGAAGCCACCACTCCAACTGAAGGCACAAAATGAGGAACCAAATGCACATCTAGTAGAACAAAGCCTGCATTAGCTGAAGTGCCAAACTACTCGCTCATAGAAGCCATCGTAGGGATAGGAGAATCAAAAATATCCACGAACAACATACATTTCGATGACGACGTAGCCAGGTGGGAAGATTTCAGAAGAGGCAAATTCAAATTCGCTAGGCAGGAGACTCTAGAAGGTTCCATTTGTCTAATTGTTCAAGTTTTGGTGTGGTTTTTTAATTTTTTGTAACTGTTAGATTAGAAGCTACGTGGGATTTTTATTGCTTTAGCTTTGTTTTTAAAGTATTTTTAAAGCAACTATTTTTAGCTTTGCTTCTCATCGGTTTCTTT
>VDFB02291617.1:66452-221259 GCA_007258455.2 Sequoia sempervirens
ACAACAGATCTTAATCATGAAAATTGATTAGAGATAATGCCTTTGATATGCTTGAATTGATCTTGAACACTACGTTAGCATATTAGATCAAACAACATGCATGAATATGATGCAATAAATCTTTGATATGAAAATGGAATCTTGATTGCTGTAATAATCTTCTTTAATTCTATCCTTGAATTCCTTGAAAATGCTCTTGAATGCTCTTGAAGTGATCTTGTGAAAGTACTCTTGATTGCTTATGAAGATCTAAGATGAAACATAGTGAATTAACTTTGTATTTATACCTCTCTTATGATTAATTCTTAAAATTCAAATATCACAAGTGGACATTGAATTATAGATTTGAAATCATTAAAATACTACCAAAAACATATTCAAAAGATGGGTCGTAGGTCTAAGTGAGGACCCATTCACCATAGCTAGGCCATTTACCTAGAACACACATCAGACAATGTTAAACCTTATGTAAAAATAAGATCATAGGACTAAGGGAGGACCCATTCACCCTATGGCAAATGGGTCCTAGGTCACCTACCTAGGACACACATCTTCCAAAGTTAAGTGTTGTGTAATGGATTTTACAAATGTCATGTTTTATCCCTTATAATTTGCATTTAATTAGGCTTGGATTTGAAATAAAGGGGATAATTAAGGAAAATTAACCTCAATCAATTAATAAATCTCTAGATTAATGTGAAAGTGTAAAGGTACACCTTACAATATCAAAAGAAAAGTATAATCAAGTCCATTTTATTAAAAAGGCCCTAAACTTAATGTGAACATGAAAGACATATTAGAACACTAAATTAAGGCATAATTAAGATTATTCTATTATTTATTATTCCCAAATTAAGTGTGGAAAAGGGATACTTTTTCCTACACTACATTTTTTCCCCACTTTAGTGAGAGGATGACCCCATGTCAAACTCACACTAAAGTAGACATTCAAGAAATTTATGTATGTAGCAATGAAAAAGATACACAATCATACAACATAAAAGACTAGGAAGATCAAGCCTAGAATGTCAGATTGGCATGGAAAAATCTAAGCCTAGTATGAGGGTAGTGGAACCTCATACTTTCCACTAGGTGAGTATCCCAAAAGGGTGGAAAATGAGAGAATCACATTAGGCTCCCATACCATATCAAAGCTATCCCCCTGACAACTTCAATAATGCACCACAATGATAGACAAGGCTCCACAGAAAGTAAGGTGTGTTATGCTTGTTGGCCTTGAATTTAGAGTTCAAGCTTCATAGGGTTTAACAAGTTGCCTTATGCTAAACACCCATGAACAATGCAAGGTTGCACTGGCAAGCAAGGTGTGTTATACTTGGTGGCCTTGAATTTTAGGGTTTTGAGCTTCATAAGGCTAACAAGTTGTGTTACACTAACACTTGTGAACAATAATGCTAGTAAAAAATTATTTTGTTTAAAAGTATTTTTCTCAGTTCGTGTAATATCTTTTTCTTATGGAACATTGTGCCTAATGTCTCCAAGCGAGGATAAGTCAAGATTAAAAGATTCACAACTTAGGGAATGCATTGCATCATGTCACCACTAAGACAAAATTCGTACATATGCTAACCTCCATGTAGGAGAATAACACCATAAAATAATTGTTCATTTCCTTCATAACCTCCATATCTCCCTCTTGATTCCAAGTTCAGTGAGCCCACGAATCCAAAAATGGGAGAGAAACATGAATACCCATAAACTTACAAATTAGAGTGTGATTGCGTGCAAATAGTTTACATCTTCCACAATCGAATATGGTTACATTACCAAGACTGGATGAGAGAGACTCCTCTCCAAGAATCATTTAACCTTCAATGCATGAGGCCCTCTAGCCTAAGATGAACCTCCTTCATTTAAAGCCTTTCTTAAAAGATTTAATGCTTTGGATGTTAGAATAAAGCATAATTTCTTCGTAAAAGGAGATTAAAAGAAAGGCATATTTTTTGTAACTATTTTTTATTAGATAAGCAAGGGAAGGGCCCTGACCCATTACAAAATGAAAAATAGAGCCTAACAAATCAGCAAAACAGAGCCAAACAACTCAAAAAAATAGATTGGAAAAACACAACGAACTAGAGAGAAACAACCAATCAGAACAAACAACACAAAATTGTTCAAGGAGCAACACTTGAACCAAGTAAAGCCCCTGAAGATGAGTTAAATGAGACCATGACCTTCTTAGAAGGATGTTTCTTCTTTCTATGAACTATAGTCTAAGGAGAATCAGAAACTAAAACTGAGAAATTTTGATCAAAAGGGGAAGACTCCCCTCCAAAGTAGCAAACTAGAGGAACAACTGAAACATGAAGTACAACATCTGAAACCAAGCCTGAATTTGCAGGACTTACTATAGCATTTTTCAATACATTGGCCTTAGAGGAGGAAACACAAACAACATTAGGGACAACCAAATCCAAAGGTCGCACAACAATATCCACAGAAGAAACAACATCCACCACAACTGAGTCAGGTGGAGCAGAAATTGGCATTTGAGGAGCAACATCCATCACATCACTCATATTAAGCCTCGTAGAAGGGGAAGTAGGCCTAGATTCATCATCAGAAGAAGAAGCATAGTCAGCCATAGGGTGAACTGTCAAATGTTCATGAAGTGAATTATTCCACCATGTAGAAGAAGAAATAGGGTGAGAGATTTTAGATTAGTCACGAGCCAAGTGGCCAACAACAAAATAGCATCTGCAGTGAAAAGGAAGACCCTCGTAATCCACAAGCTGAGACCAAGGCCAACCATTAATCTACAACACAACCTCTCCAGGTAAAGCCTTTGATAGATCAACCTCCACCATAATCCTAGCAAAGGAAGTATGAGTGAAATTCTTAGAAGCCTTATCCACTTTCAAAAATATGCCAATAGCATTACCAATTCCCTCATAGTTAGAGGAACACTAGAACTATAAAGGAAGATAGGGAAATCTTACCCAAACAGGGATCACATCCAAAGGTTCTTTCAAAGGGTTAAAAGAAAAAACCCAAGGTCTCAAGGAAAGGGGATGAGAATCCCACATCCACAGACCATGAGTTAAAAAAACTTGTTTGTCTTCGGAAGAATTAAAACTCACCACAAAAAACCCCTTGTAGAAGGATAAATCTCCATCGTTCCATCCACCAAAGGATACCAATGATTGGTAATCCAAAAGTGCAAGTTAGGAAGAGAAGGCCACAAGTAATAGAATCTACAATTAAGAGAATTTTTGGAGTAAAAGTCTATATTATCAGAAACTTCCTTACCAAGAGAAACAACAAGAGAAACCACAACACAATGCATAGGCTGTACAACACCCTCGCAAGGTCTCTTAGACTTCATGACATCAACATAAGCAAACTGCCCCTCCTAAGAGGATGGGGACAACCTAGAAACAATATCTCCAGCAACCTCCTCGACCCTAGCGAAAGGCACCCCAGATCCAAAGTTTAACTTAGTTGCTCCAACCGAGGGCACAACAAACTCCTTCTGCCCTACATAAGGCTGAACAGAGCCACACTACATTGATGCCAAAAAACTAGCACCCATAGACACACCCACAACCACCCTAGAATCCACCACTCCAATTGAAGGCACAAAAGGAGGAACCAAATGCACATCTAGCAGAACAAAGCCTGCGTTAGCTAAAGTGCCAAACTGCTCACTCATAGAAGCCATCGTAGGGATAGGAGGATCAAAAATATCCATGAACAACATACATTTCAATGATGACGTAGCCAGGTGGGAGGATTTCAGAACAAGAAAATTCAAATTCGCTAGGCAGGAGACTCTAGAAGGTTCCATTTGTCTAATTGTTCAAGTTTTGGTGTGGTTTTTTAATTTTTTGTAACTATTAGATTAGAAGCTATGTGGGATTTTTATTGCTTTAGCTTTTTTTTTAAAGTATTTTTAAAGCAACTATTTTTAGCTTTGCTTCTCATTAGTTTCTTTGAAATACCTCTATAAATCTAAGGCACATGTAACCCATTTTAATAATTAGAAAAATAGAAAACTTTGTTTTCAATCCTCTATTCTTTTTTGGTTTTTCTATATAAATTTTTGTTCTCTATTTTCTCTATCCCTGCCTAACCAACAAAGTGGTATATGAGAGCCAAAGGTGTCGGGTTCAAATCCCCTCAGGTGAGGTTGAGGGGGAGATTGTTGATAATTGGTCAACACTCCCCTCGGGATTCACGACATGGAATAACCACCTCCTGTGGATCCATTAACTCTAGCAGTTGTATCGGGCATTAATAGGTCAATCTTTTGGTGCAACGATAACTATGGGCCAATAATTGGTATCAAAGCAAGTAATTGAAGTCCCCTAAGTTTAGAAGGAAGAACCTACCAAGGATAAGAGGAGTCTATTTTTTTATGGAACTATTGTTTGCAGATTACAGTCTTAAAGGGCCAGTCAACTATACCACTGTTGCTTTAATAGATGGCAGTTTAGAAGAAATATTGAAGAATTAGATTGTTGTAGCAGATTAGTTCAGATAATGGCAACTGGTACTTGTATTTCTCAGCCCCAAATTCATATTTTCACTGGTAAGAATTATGAGTTTTGATTAATTAAGATGAAAACATTATTTTGTTCACAAGATGTTTGGGATTTGGTAGAAAATGGTTTTGTGGAACCACCATATCATGTAACCTTTTAGGCATTAACACAAGGAGAAAAAGATCAACTTAAAGACAACAAGAAAAAGGATGCAAAGGCTTTATTTTCAATTCAACAAGCAATGGATGAGTCCATGTTTCCTAGAGTTGCAGAAGCAACGAGATCCAAGAGAGCATGGGATATTTTGGAGACAACCTATCAAGGTACTACAAAGGTGAAAGTAGCTAAACTATAGTCTCTTAGAAGAAGTTTTGAAAATTTGTAAATGATTGAATCTAAGTCCATAGAGGAATTTATGAGTAAGGTCATGAATACTCTAAATCATATAAGATCTAATGGAGAAGATTTAATAGATAAAAAGATCATAGAAAAGATTCTTAGGAGTTTACCTAGTAAATTTGATGCTATAGTTGTAGCTATTAAGGAATCCAAGGATTTGATGTGCAGTTATCTATAGATGAATTAATTGGATCTTTGGTAACACATGAGTCCAAAATGAATAGAAATAACAGTACTTCTATTGAGAATGCTTTCAAGTCTCAGGTATCATCTGACATAGAAAGAGGAAGGTCAAGCTTTAGAGGAAGAGGAAGAGGCAGAGGCCGAGGCAAAGGTGGTAGAAGTGATTCAAATAAAGGTGGAAAAAATAATGTAGATCAGGGTGAAAGGAATAATCAAAACTATAACAATATAGGATGTGGAAACAATTATTCCAATCAAAATTCATAGAGGTTTGATAAATCTAACATTCAGTGTTATTATTGAAAAAAAATATGGACATTATGCTTATGAATGTAGAAAGAAACAAGGAAATATGGATAAATAGAATGCAAATTACACAAATGAGTCTACATCTAAATCTGAAAGTTTGTTCATCACATGTCATGTTCCTCAAGAGAGCACTAGAAATATTTGTTTTTTGGATAGCGGATGCAATAATCATATGACAGAGAATAAAGACTTGTTTGCTAGTCTTGATGATTCTATAAGGTCTAAAGTGAAATTGGGAAATGATAATATAGTGGTTGAATGGGTAAAGGAGTGATAAATATTTTGACAAAAAATGGTGAAAGAAATTTTATTCCTGATGTTTATTTTGTGCTTGGACTAAAGCATAATTTGATGAGTGTTGGACAACTAGTAAAAAAGGGGTATAGAGTATCCTTTATGAATAATGTTTGCACAATATTGGATAGATTTCCAAATGACTAGTTGATTGCAAAAATGGAGATGACTAAGAATTGAATGTTCCCCCTCCAAATTAAGTGTTCCTAAGGAGAAGAAGCTAAATTCAAAACTATGCAGTTAGATCAATCATGGCTATGGCATTTGAGGTATGGACATTTACATTTTGGAGGTTTAAGTTTGTTACAAAAGAAACAAATGGTAAAAGGATTGCCTTCTATAGAGTAGCCTACGAATTCATGTAAGAGTTGCATTTTGGAAAAACAACATAGAGAGAGTTTTCTTGTAGGAACCTCTTATAGAGCAAGGGAATTATTGGAGTTAGTTTATAGTGATTTATGTGGACCAATGCAATCTCCATCATTTGGAGGGAGTATTTATTTCCTAACCTTCATTGATGATTTTAGCAGGAAGACTTGGGTATATTTTCTCAACCAAAAGTCTCAAGCATTCAACAAATTCAAGGAGTTCAAGTTTAGGTTGGAAAAGAAAAGTGGTCAATATATAAAAGTACTCAGATCTGATAGAGGTGGTGAATTTAATTCTAATGAATTTCTAGATTTTTGTAGATATCATGGGATCAAGAAACAATTAACAACAAGGCACACACCACAACAAAATGGTGTAGCAGAGAGAAAGAATAGAACCATTATGGAAATGGTTAGGCACATGTTGAAGGCTAAAAAATTGTCTAATAATTTTTTGGCAGAACCAGTAGCTTGCATTGTGTACATTTTGAACAGAAGCCCTACAAAGATTGTCAAGGACAAAATTCCATAGGAAGCATGGAATGGTAAGAAGCATAGAGTAATTCATTTGATAATTTTTGGATGTGTTGCATATTCATTAGTGCCATCTAAGTTGAGAAGAAAATTGGATGATAAAAGTGAGAAATATATTTTCATTGGTTATAGTGAGAAATCAAAGGCTTATAAATTGTATAATCCTATTTCAAAGAAAATGATTGTTAGTAGAGATGTCAAATTTAAGGAAGAAGAAGTGTGGGATGGTTGCATTGACAGATTAATCACAATTGGAGCACCAATACCAGATAATGATGAAGAACCTAAAGAGAAAATTGTGCAAGGTGATCAATCAAATTCACAAGTAGGAACAAATACTCAAGCGGGAACAAATACTCCAACAAGAACTCCAAGAAATATTGTACAAGGTGAATCATCTGCTCATACAAATCATCCTACTCCCACTCTTGCCTCATTAAGATCAAAATATAAACATAAGAAAATGAGAAGTTTGAAAGAGATATATGATCAAAGAGAAGATAATTTGGATTTTTGCTCAAATTTTTCATTATTCTCTCATGATCATGTGTATTTTCAAGAAGCAGTTAAGGAAGAACATTGGATTAAATCTATAGATGAAAAGATGAATTCCACTAAGAGAAATTACACATGGGAGCTTGTCGATCTAGCTGAAGGTAAAGATTGCATAGGATTCAAATGGGTTTATAAAACCAAATTTAATGCAAAAGGTGAAATTGAAAAACACAGAGCAAGGTTAATAGCAAAAGGTTTTGAACAAAATTATGGAATTGATTACAATGAGACATTTTCTCCAGTTGCTAGACTAGATACTATTAGAATGGTCTTAGCAATAGCTGCTTAGAATAAGTGGAAAGTATTTCAAATGGATGTCAAATAAAATTTTCTTAATGGTTTTCTAGAAGAAGAAGTATATGTAAAACAACCACCAGGTTATGAAGTTCATGGACATGAAGACAAGGTTTATAGATTGAAGAAATAACTCTATGGTCTTAAACAAGCACCAAGAGCATGGCAGAGCAAAATTGATTCATACATATACAGTAATGGATTCAACAAAAGCAGTAGTGAGCCTACCTTGTACACAAAGATCAATAAAGAAGGTTATATTTTGGTTGCGTGTTTAAATGTTGATGATTTAATTTTCATTGGAAACTTGTCTATAGACACTTTTAAATCGACAATGAAGAAAGAATTTGAGATGATAGATTTGGGATTGATGAAATATTTTTTGGGCATTGAATTTGTTCAATCAGATAAAGGAATTTTTATTAGTCAATCTAAATATTCAAAAGATGTGTTGAAAAGGTTTAAGATGATGAAATGTAATCCAACATCTACACTCATTGCCACAAGCACTAAAATTAGCAAAGAAGATAAAGGGTTGAATGTTGATTCTACAATTTTTGAAAGATTAATTAGAAGTTTGATGTATCTTATAGGTACAAGACCAGATATCATGTATGAGGTTAGTTTGATCTCAAGATTCATGGAGTCACCAAAAGATTCACATTGGCATGTTGGGAAGAGGATATTGAGATATCTGGCAGGAACAATAGGATATAAAATATTGTATTCCACAACTAATGATTTTGGTTTGGTTGATTATATTGACAATGATTTTGTAGGTAGTATTGATGATAGGAAGAGTACTTCTGGATATATCTTTCATTATGGGTTAGGTGCAATCTCATGGGCATCAAAGAAGCAGCCCATAGTGAAACTTTCATCAGCTGAAGTAGAATATGTAGTAGCCACCTCAACAACATGTCAATCAGTTTGGATGAGGATAGTTTTGATTGATTTATTGCAAGCACAGAAGGAGCCAGCTCCAATACTTTGTGACAACAAATCAACAATCGATTTGTCAAAAAATCATGTCTTTCACAAGAGGAGCAAGCATATTGATACAATATATCACTTTATCATAGAGTTAGTGAATGATATTGAAATTCAATTGAAATTTTGCAGATCTGAAGATCAGTTAGCAAATATATTTACCAAGGCATTAACAAAAGAGATTTTTGAGAATTTAAGAGAAATTTTGGGCATTGTAAATGGTGAAACTATTCATGGTAGAAATTAGGGGGGAGTGTTAGAATAAAGCATAATTTCTTCGTTAAAGGAGATTTTTTTTTTTGTAACTATTAGATTAGAAGATACGTAGGATTTTTATTGCTTTAGCTTTGTTTTTAAAGTAGTTTTAAAGTAGCCATTTTTAGCTTTGCTTCTCATTAGTTTCTTTAAAAGACCTCTATAAATCTGAGGCACATGTAACCCATTTTAATAATCAAAAAAATTAAAAACTTTGTTTTCAGTCCTCTATTTTGTTTTGGTTTTGCTGTAATAGTTTGTGTTCTATTTTCTCTATCTTTGACTAACCAACATTGGATTGGTTTGATTCAGGTGGATTGACCCCCGCCACAACCTTAGAGAATGACATATTGGTAAAACTGTTGGATTCTTCACCTAACACCGTATTTAGCTAGCAAAACTAAAAAGAAAGAAAATCAACATACTCCGCCTACACCCAAACCTCACATAGTAGCACTTCGACACTCGAGCATAGAAAAAGCCCCCAAAATTCCCTAACACCAACCCACATGCCATGATTTGTAGATGAGAAGGAAGGGAGATCAGTGAGCTAGAATGACCCATCCAAAACTATGGTAGGGAGCTCCTCCCTCACAACGAATAGACCTACAACTATGCCTGTATTGCAGAACATAGCCCCATTTGTCTCTCCTAAAACTTTTGTATGCCTTTTTTATTATTCATTTTATATTTTATGATTTTTCTTTAAAATATGAAAATAATTTTATTTTTTATATTTACATTTAATATTAAATTTTACATTTTATATTATATTTTACATTAATACTATGTTTATATTTAATTCTATGTTTAAATTAAATTGAATATTTAATATTTTCATTAAATTATATATTTTGAATTAAATTTTATATTATATATTTCATATTTTAAATGAATAAAAAGAAATATATAAAATAAATTTTCATTTTAAAAATAAAAATTGTATATTATGATATATTTATATAAATTATAAATTAATGAAAAAATATTAATTAATAAAAGATATAAATTGTACATCATAAAAAATGAAAAAATATTTAGCTACAGTCCTATTATAAAAATTAATGCAATCTTCAACAAATAAAAATAATTTAATAAACAATGCCATATTCAAATTGCTTAAAAATAGTGTTTAAATAAAAAGGTTGAATCAATAAACTACCGTTATGCATCAACATGCATGATGCATGAATGGGTGCATCCATGGGGCTAGATAGTCATTGTCAATTTATAGCACATGGCATCCATACATACCCATGCACAAACACATACTCTCTAACATATTAACATACATATAATTTTCTATCAGCATAATCCTTGAACCTCCTTTAGGTGCAAGTGCTAGTTATATTTTTTTAGCATTTCACTTTTTCTCACTTGACGTTTTTAATTACTCTTAATAAATATTTTAAGATAGGATTTGGAGAGTTTATCTTTCAGTTTTGAGAGATCACTAACTAATCAATCAAAAGTATACAAGAATGAATGCTATGTAATGTTACAATTGTGAGTGAAATATAATAATATATTTTATGCCATTTATAATATAAATAATTGAAAATAAATTGATCTGATTTCTATTTTAAAATAATGTACTAATCATAAAAATTAATGAATTAAATTATAACAGTAAAATTTATGTATTTATACCTATTACCATTTAATTTCTGTCTATTTCAAAAATCCTAACTTTAAATTAATAATTTAAAAAAACTTTAAATATCAAAATATATTCTCCTATTACTTAAAAAAAAGAAAAGAAGGAAAGACTTTAAATATGAAAATATATTCTCTTATTACTTAAATTGTCCTCACGAATGTCAACCATTCACAATATGTAACGTTAATTAGAATGTAAAGCTTCAATAAGCCTTCTAGGGTCTAACAATATCAAACTATCAAACAGCTAATTAACGGCTAATTATAGTTGACGTTTCAGAATGGATAATTCTAGTTGACATTTTCATTATCATCAAAGAGCCTCGATAAGTCACTTCTTATAAATTATTTTATTGAATGGAGAAGACATTGTTGGATGAGATAAGCAATTCAAATTAGTTTTTATAATCATTTATCCATTTTTGGATGATCATTATCTCTTTTCTTCGTTGTTCTTTCAGCCAGACTGGATCGTCACTAGCACTTGGAGATCCAATGTCTTCACAATGCGTTCCTGAGTGACATTTAATTCTGGTAAGATAGAAGAATTTCGATTTGTTTTGGGGGAAGGAAAATAAATAAATTTTGAACCAACTTACCCTCTTCGGTAGTGATGGCTACAATGCTTTCAGAAATATTCGCCAACACACTGGAATTCCATTCACAACATGCCCACTTAACTAAAGGTGAAAAATGATAGAAAGATTAATGGGCATGAAACCTCAGAAGAAGAATCACTTACCCTCCACTGCTCCATGGATCTCTTAACCCGTTGGAGAAAATTATATTGCTACCAAAATCTTTCAACACTCTTTTTATGTCCTGCGCGTTAATTATAACCAAAGCTATCTTAATAACAATCGATTCCGAACCAATTGCCGTGTCTGTTTAAATGTAATGAAAATTTGACTAAGATATAACTTAACTTTAAACAATTTCGACGAAATTACATAGTAGAGTAAAATTTACATACATGTCCTCCGAATTCTGTCGTTGCCCAGTTTTGGCGTGGCAGGACTCCGTAGCTCTCGTAGCAATCCCTGGCGTAGGACTCGATATCAAAGCGGGAGGGCGGGAACATTGTCGTGCCAGGAGGATTGCTTATTGGAAACACCATTTCAGTGCAAGTCTGCGATTCAAAAGAGCTGTTAGTCGGGCAGCCTAATTTCATTTCATTCTAATACTTAGGAAAAAGAATGCTCAGAGACCTGCCAATACCAGCCGTCGTAAGTGGAATTCGGGGAACTCAAATGAAAGCAGACTTGATTTACGTAATTTGCTGCAGCAGCTATTCTGCTAACAGTGTCGGCATCTCCCGGTAGGCCATTCATGGCGTTGCAGATCTGCAGTAAGCCCACGTTTAATAGAACAAGTTACCTAATAAGCAATAAAATTGGTATGGAGACAAGGTTTGGGTTGTATATTTACTCCTTTAACTTCTTCGAAATCGTATTGTGCTGCTTTGGAGTACATTGATTCAAGCGCATCGTAAAGCGAGCCCTTATCAGTAATATTCCTGCGGCAGGAATACCCGGTCAAGAGATTTTGATTACAGCGTGCTTAATACCTAGTGCGTTGATGTCACTTACTCGCAAGTGTTAAACAGTATGCTTAGGTTTAGCAAGCCTTGAGGGCTAGAAGGCATTTTGTCCATCATATCCCACGATTCGTTAATTCTTCTGTAGCAGATCTCGCTTGCATTCTGCACCATATTTTCAAACGTCAAATTTAATAATGATGTGGGGAGATTAAGCTGAAAGAGATGAATCCACATACTCTGAAATCCTTGGTTGTCACGCTGCCATAACCATAAGTGGGAGTGATGTCGTCGAAGTAAAGAAGAGGTGCAGATGATGCGAGGGCGCCGATTGTTAAGTGCGGATACTTGAGGCGAAACCATGCAGCTAGCACTGCATAATACCATTTCAATCATTGAATCCTACTTACTTCCAACAGAGAATATTGATTCACGTGAAAGAAATCCTACTTACTTCCACCATACGATCCACCAAATACGACGACTGGACAATTTTCAGCCTTTAATGTTTTCTTCAGATAGACAATGACGGTCGCATAATCGGCCAAGGCCTGCGTGGATGTGAAATGACCCATTGTGCTCGCATTTGCATACGCTTCCTCCTTTCCCCCGAATGGCATTGACGTCCCATAATAACGGTGGTACATACCTTACCACAATTAGCCCTAATAACATACTTACCAAAGCAGAAGCGCAAAGAAAATGACTGAACCTACTCAGCTTGTTCTGTACTATAACACGCACAGAATATGGAAATTATGAGAAACTGTAATACTACCTCTATGAAGACCACAAGAGCTTTGAAGATAGGAGCCTGATCTATCATAACGCCCACGTTTAACTCGCCTTCAATGCTAGTCTCCGCACCCAACCATACAAATATGGGAGAATTGTTCTGAGCGCCGCCCCAGTAAGACTTATTCATGAAATATCTATGGGGAAAGGTTTGATAGCTCCCTGGCGTGTATCCAAAATGGTCTAGAATTTGAGTATAGTTGTACGATTCGTACTGATCCATAGTTGAAACTTTAGAATTAGTGATTCGAGATCTCCTTAACTTCTCCAGAAAATTCCCACGCAGTCGATACTTCCTGAGATTTGATGACATCCTGGTATGCCCACCAACACCCAAAGCACCGCCTCCCTCCAAAACGCAAACCATGACCAGCAGAATTGTACACAGCAATCCAAATTTCAAAGGATGGAATTCCATTTCGTATTCCTTGTACAACACCGTTCTGAGCCAAAGCTTCTCTAAAATTTAAACGGATTTATACCAAATTTTATATTGCAGGGAGATCTATCATATCTATATATTTACACTTTCACGCTTATTGTTTGAAGGTAATCTATCATTTGCATGGAATGTATAACAAAATTGTCAACGCAATCATATCTTTTATAAACAACTATATACCAAATTTAATATTGTAGGGAAATCCATCCGAATTATATGAACCGAAATAATTACACAAATGACTCCTCGCAGACACGTAATTGACAAGTACAATCAAAACGCGGAAGTTAAAACGAATAATTTACAAGAACAGATGTGAACGACTTCACCAATAATATAGGGAGGACGATGTGTTCTATGGACAGAAATAAATAGATATAAATCTAATCAATAAATGATGGCCATATTAAGTAATTTTTACTGTAAAATATTATAAAAATTTTAAACAAACCTTAAAAAATCATAACAAACAGTTTTTTTGATTTGATGCCCATATTTAGTAATTTTTACTGAAAATTTTAAACAAACCTTAAAAAATCATAACAAATAGTTTTCTTTTTTGATGAATAGACATAGTATGTGTATTAATAAAAGAAATCATAAGAAACAGTTTGATTCGAGCTAAGTTAACAAATTCCATGCACCGTTTCCTAGAAATTGCAAGAGCTAAGATTAAAAGAGTTCATGCAATTTGGAGAGTTGCTTTTAGAATTAGTTTATGGTATTTTTAGAAGTTGACTACTTGTCAATTTGGAGCATTTCTTTTAGAATCAGTTTCATGTAACTTTGTTCTTTGTAACTGGCTATAAAATAGCCTCTTGTTGCTGTATGTAATTGTTAATTTCTATGATCTAGCAATAGATTAATTGCACAATAAATTCACAAAAAAAAAATTGATTTATAACAATTAACACAACTAGGTTAATTAACAAATAATAACAACGGAAGCAAAAATAACACGAAGCCAATCACAAATAGATAATAACGCAGATATACCCAGGAAACCTCAATGCGGAAAAAAAAACTTGCAAATGTTGGATCTTCTATTTAGCCTAACAATAAACTTTTCTTTCAAAAATACAATATGAGTTTGCTACAACAATCTTACATATATAGAGCCTAGCTGCTTTACTTAGCATGCAAGAAAATAAACTTTCCTTGCATTCTTTGGCTTTAAATCACATAAAATCACTCTTGGATTTATCCTATCCTCACAAACTTGAAAACATTCTATTAAAGAATAAAAGTCATGTTGTTGCTGAAAATCCAACTCAAATTGCTTTAAAGCATATCCAACTCGAGTTGCTTTAAAACAACTCCACATCGCACCTTTCAAGCTACAAAAATCAACACTCCCTCTTAGCGAGGAAGGTGTTCTACACAACACCCAACTTGTCCATGAAGTATTCAAACTTACTCTTCATCAAAGCCTTCGTGAGTATATCTACTATCTGTTCGTCTATAGGAATGTAATGGAGCTTCACTATCCCCTTCTCGACACAATCTCTGATGAAGTGGTACTTGATCTCAATGTGCTTTGAATTGTCATGAAACACAGGATTCTTAGAGAGTTTGATACAACTCTGATTATCACAGTAAATGACCATAGGATCCAACTCCTGATCAAAGAGCCCAACTAGAAGTTTTCAAAGCTAGATAGCCTCACATGTAGCCATATTGGCTGCCATATACTCGGCCTTTGTAGAACTCAACACAACTGACTTCTGTTTCCTATTGTACCAAGAGACGACTCCTGATCCCAAACCGAAATTGCACCTTGAAGTGCTCTTCTATTTAGCTATACTGCTTACCTAATCTGCATCGGTAAATCGCTCAAGCTTCACTCCATCCTACTGAACATACTTTAGCCCATTATCAATTGTGCCTCAGAGATATCTCAAAACATGCTTTGCAGCTATCCAGTGAACACATTTAGGTTCCACCATAAACTGACTGAGTGAGTTCACTGTAAAACAAATATCTAGCCTGGTGTTGACCAAATACATAAGAGAGCCTATCAATTGTTTGTATAATTCAGGTCCACTGCCTATGATATGGAAGCATCAATCTTCTTCCACTTGGTCACAAGTGGTGTTAACATAGGCTTATAGTTCTCCATCCTGAATTGCTTCAAGATATCAATTAAGTAGTTCCCTTGTCCAAGGAAGATATCTCCCTCTTTCTGCCACAACTCCAATCCCAGAAAGTAGTGCATCAACCCCAAGTCCTTCATCTCAAACTCTCCTACAAGATCCCACTTGCAGTGTGCTATGAGCTCCTATGACCCTATGAGAAATAAGTCATCAACATATAACACCAATATGAGAAGTTCACCCTTCACGTGAACATAGTACAAGTTCAGATCTGCCTCACTCTTGATGAAGCCCATGCTCTGCAAGTAACTGTCAATACATGAATACCACACCCTAGGAGCCTGCTTGAGTCCATACAATGCTCTTTTCAACCTGCATACATGAGAATCTCTCCCATGTGCTTCAAATCCTTCTAGCTGCTCTATGTAAATCTCTTCCTCAATTACTCTATTGAGGAAGGTCATCTTTACATCCATCTAGTGAATCCTCCAACCCATTTGTGTTGCTACAGAAATGATAGCTCTTATGGATGAGTACCTGGCTACTGGAGCGAAAGTCTTGTCATAGTCGAATCCTTCCTTCTGAGAAAACCCCTTAGCCATAAACTGAGCTTTGAACTTTTCCACACTACCAACTGCAACATGCTTAATCTTATACAACCATCTCGAGCTCACCAATGAATTATCTTCTGGCTGTGGTACTACCTCCCACACACTATTCTTCATGATGGAAGAATACTCTTCCACCATAGCATCTCTCCAAACTTGGTGCTTGGATGCCTCCTGAAAGCTGGAAGGCTCTACTTCAATTAATTCACTCATAAGTGCCACATACTTAGAATAATGTTTAGGAGCTCTTCTATGTCTAACTAAATCTTGATGATCACCTATTCTTGAGCCTCTTAGTGTTTGCTCAATTTCCCTATTTCTCCTCTTCTCAGTAATAGGAATCTAAGGCTGAGGAATTATTTGTTCCTCCTTCTGATCACCTTACTCAACCTGCTTGCTCTACTCTCTAGCTTGCGTGACCAAAGTTTGAGAAATTTGTGTTGCCTCAACCTTGGGTGATTGCTAGTCCTCATTCATCAATTTGCTGGACTTCTAAAAATCCCTCTCTTCCTCAAAATTCACATCTCTGTGAACCACTATTTTCCTGAGAGAAAGAATATAAACTTCATAAGCATTAGAAGTTTCACTATACCCAACAAGGATACCCTTCTCTATAATAGGTTCCAACTTGGTTCTCTTCTCAACAGGAATGTGACAATACACAAGGCATCTAAAGATGCGAATGTGCCCCAAATTTGGTTTCTTACCAGTGAACGCCTCTTTTGGAGTCGACTTGCCCAACACTTTGTGAGGGCTCCTATTTTGCAAATACATAGCTATATTGCAAGCTTCTGTCTATAAGAACTAAGGTAGATCTTGATCATGAAGCATGGCCTTGGTTGCTCCAACTGTAGCCCTGTTCTTCCGTTCAACAACCCCATTCTACTAAGGGTTGTATGGAACTGCCAACTCTTTCTTGATACATTCCTGAGCACATAAATCTTTGAAGGCATTTGAGGTATACTTTCCTCCATTATTAGACCTTAGTATCTTGATTTTTCTCCTTGTTTCATTCTCCATGAGAGCCTTAAACTCTTTGAACCTACTAAAAACCTTATCTTTATTCTTCATGAAATATATCCACATCTTCCTAGAAAAATCATCAATGAAGGTAACATAATACTCATGTCCATTCGAGGATGTTGTTGACATGGGCCCACACACATCTAAGTGTACGAGATCCAAAATTCCTTTAGATCTAGTGTCGTTGCTTGGAAAATTGGTCTTGGCATGTTTCCCAAGGGAGCAACCCTTGCACACCTCATGCTTTTTTGTCTTCATCTTAGGCAGCCTTCTCACTATTTCCTTAAGAATATTAAGTGCTCCATGGTGAAGATGAGCCATCCTCCTATGCCACAATTCTCCTAGCCCTTTACAACTACTAACCAATGCATGTGTTGGCTCAAACTATAACCAAAACAAGCTACCATGCCATACTCCAATCACTTTTCCAACTTTGGAATCTTTGGGATGAATATAGACTTTTCCCCTCTCAAAGGTCACGATGTAACCCTTGTCTTCCAAAGTAGAAACTAACATTAAATTCTTTGTCATGTCAGGGATATACAACACATCCTCCACTAACAAAGGTTTTCTAGACTCCCTTTGAAACTTGACGGTGCCAATACCAGTTGCATGGTACTTGGCATTGTCTCCAAGCTAATTATAGAAATCCAACTTCTTCTCCTCTAACTTGGTGAAACATTCTCTGACTCTCATCATGTGGCAAGAAGCCCCACTATCAATATACCATACCCTATTGGAAATTGAACTTGAGAGACATGTAATGATTGAAAACTCATTCTGAAATCGTGATGCAAACTCGTCAACCTATGCTATAGTAGAAAATTGCTTCTTCTACTTGTCCTTATTTTTCTTATTTGGAAATTGACTAGAAAAGTGACCCATCTGATGGCGGCAAAAACATTTTATCTTTCTTAGATCTTTCTTCTTCCCACTCTTGGAAGAAGAACCTTTTGTTTGATCTTTAGTGGACTTTTTCTTACCCTTGCTTGCAAGAGAAAGATTTTCTTCATCTTGACCCTTCTTCATCTAGCATCCTCAATGAGAAACTTCATGGATTTCCTCCTGAATGAAATCATCCCAAAGTCTTTCCCAATCAGGTAGCCAATCTCTATCGACAACACACTTGACAAACACTTCCCAATTATTTGAAGAACCATTCAAGGCTATACGCACCAAGTCATTTTCATCAATCGTCTCTCCAATAGTAGCTAGATCATTCCTAACTTGTGTCAGCTTGGAAAAGTAAGAGGTAACACTCTCACCTTTGGACATCTTGGTATTATGCAATTTGTCCTTAAGCATCATCTTACGACTCTGATAGTCACTATGATAAAGTTTTGTGAGCGTATCCCACATCTCCTTGGTGGTGTCATTCCACGATCAATGAGGAATTAAATGGTTTCTTACTCCATCTAGGATAATCCTCTAAGCCTTGGCCTCTTTGACTTGATGTTAATCTAAAGCAACTTCATCATTTGTTGTTGGTGTCACTTATGTACTAGCATAGATCCATAGCCTATTCTCCTTAAGAATAGATGTAATTCGAACCTTCCACTACAAGAAGTTAGATGCACCCTCAAGATTGTCCTCGTATCAAACACTGGTTGTCATAGCCACAAAAAGAACTGGAGACAAAAATCCATTTTTTTTCTTTTCTTGAAATCTATGTTACAAATCCTGGCTTCGTATTCAGAGTTCAAAGCTCTGATACCATGTTAATTTCTATAACCCAACAATAGATTAATTGCATAATAAATTCACAGAAAGAAATCTGATTTATAACAATGAACACAAATAGGTTAATTAACACATAATAATAGTGGAAGCAAAAATAACATGAAGCCAATCACAAATAGATAATAACACAAATATACCCAGGAAACCCGAATGCACAAAAAAACCTACAAATGTTGGATCTTCTACTAATCCTACCAACAAACTTTTCTTTTGAAAATACAATATGAGTTTGCTACAACAATCTGACATATATAGAGCTCAACTGCTTTACATAGCATGCAAAAAAACAAAATTTCCTTGTATTCTTTGGCTTTAAATCACAAAAAATCACTCTTGGATTTATCCTATCCACACAAACTCAAAAACATTCTATGAAAGAATAAAAATCCTACTAAATTGCTGAAATCCAACTCGAATTGCTTTAAAGCATATCCAACTCGATTTACTTTAAAGTGCTTTAAAGCATATCTAGCTCGAGTTTCTTCAAAACAACTACACATCCCACCTTTCGAGCTACAAAAATCAACAGTAATTAGCTAATAAAAGCATTGTGCTACTCTACAATTTCAGCAGTATTATTTTTTAGTATGCTTATACCATAATATTTGTGTATGGAAACTTTTTAGTTGCTCTTCGTTTGGATTGAAAGATAGTAAGTTTTATTTAAAATTTTCATTTGGTATTAGAGTAATTGATTTTCTAGGTTAGCAGGTTATTCATTTGAGATTTTTTTGACAATTGGTCATGTCAAATGATAATTTTTTGTCTCTTTTTGAATTTAATGGAAATGATTATTATTGTTGAAGCATCAACATGATGATTCTTTTGAAAAGATGATTTATGAGAGATATATAAAAGTTGACTATAAAAATAGCTATTAAGAAGTGAAAAAAAACTCTCAATCAAATAGATCTAGATAAGAGTTTATTTCTAAGAATTGCAAAAGCAAAGGCCATCATGTATCCTTGGGTGACTCTACAAGAAGCTAACCAAGGTAATTATCAAGTAAAAGTATTCAAGTTATAGAATCTAAATAGAGAATTCGAAGATGCAAGAAACAAAGACCTTTATTTTTAGTAAAAAAGTAATGTTCATTAGAAAATAGAAAAATGTTATAATTAATTAAATACATTGAAACATAGAAAATTATGGTGAACAAAGTGAGATGAGTATGATGCACCTATTATTCTAATTTCATTCAAAATATGTGTTATACTGTGCAAATGAGAAACAATAACCAAATCTAACTCAACTAACAGTTAAAAGGAAAATCTAGAAAGGCTAAAATGTTGTGTACCTTTCACTAGAGATGTTTCTTCAGACCTCACTAAGGACTCATTTTCCTTATGGTGAATGGGTCCTGGCTAGGGCTCCTGAAAATTAGTTTTTAGGTTCTTTTCTTCTCAGTCTACACTCCCAAATTTTAGTTGGTCACTTTCGAAAAGCCAAAAATAAAACCTATAGCTCAGTATCCTTGATTTGACAACTTTTCTTGCAACTTTACAACTTTCTTCAATTTTTCTCTCTAATTGATCTTCAACCTAAAATCTACAATCACACACAAAGAGAGAAAAATGTTGTTTGTTAGGGAATGGGGTTTTCCTTAGTCAAACCCCATTTTGGTAATTAAACCTTGAAATGAAGTGGGCTCAATGAATGTAGATCTTGATCATGAAAATTGATTAGAGATAATGCCTTTGATATGCTTGAATTGATCTTGAACACTATGTCAGCATATTAGATCAAACAACATGCATGATGCAATAAATCTTTGATATGAAAATGAAATCTTTATTTCTGCAATAATCTTCTTCAAATATACCCTTGAATGCCTTGAAAATGCACTTGAATGCTCTTGAAGTGCTCTTGTGAAAGTACTCTTGATTGCTTATGAAGATCTAAGATGAAACATAGTGAATTAACCTTGTTTTTATACCTCTTATGATTAATTCTTAAAATTCAAATATCACAAGTGCACATTGAATTATAGATTTTAAATCATTAAAATACTACCAAAAACATATTCAAAATATGGGTCCTAGGTCTAAGTGAGGAACCATTCACCATAGCTAGGCCACTTACCTAGGACACACAACAGACAATGTTAAACCTTATGTAAAAATAAGATCATAGGACTAAGGGAGGACCAATTCACCCTATGGTGAATGGGTCCTAGGTCACCTACCTAGGACACACATCTTCCAAAGTTAAGTGTTGTGTAATGGATTTTATGAATGTCATGTTTTATCCCTCAGAATTTGCATTTAATTAGGCTTGGTTTGAAATAAAGGGGCTAATTAAGGAAAATTAACCTCAATCAATTAATAAAGCTCTAGATTAATGTGAAAGTGTAAAGGTACACCTTACAATATCAAAAGCTAAGCACAATTAAGTCCATTTTATTAAAAAGGCCCTAAACTTAATGTGAACATGAAAGACATATTAGAACACTAAATTAAGGCATAATTAAGATTATTTTCTTATTTATTATTCCCAAATCAAGTGTGGAAAAGGGATACTTTTTCCTACACTACATTTTTTCCCCACTTTAGTGAGACGATGACCCCATGTCAAACTCACACTAAAGTAGACATTCAAGAGATTTATGTATGTAGCAATGAAAAAGATACACAATCATACAACATAAAAGACTAGGAAGATCAAGCCTAGAATGTTTGATTGGTGAGGAACAAAGAGGCCATCAATTTTGTTTTGTCACACTCACTCTAGGGTAGTGGAACCTTAGAATTTCCACTAGGTGAGTATCCCAAAAGGGTGGCAAATGAGAGAATCACATTAGGCTCCTATACCATATCAAAGCTATCCCCCTGAAAAATTCAATAAGGCACCACAATGCTAGACAAGGCTCCACAAGAAAGTAAGGTGTGTTATGGTTGTTGGCCTTGAATTTAGAGTTAAATCTTCATAGGGTTTAACAAGTTACATTATGCTAAACACCCATGAACAATGCAAGGTTGCACTGGCAAGCAAGGTGTGTTATACTTGGTGGCCTTGAATTTTAGGGTTTTGAGCTTCATAAGGCTAACAAGTTGTGTTATACTAACACTTGTGAACAATAATGCTAGTAAAAATTTCTTTTGTTTAAAAGTATTTTTCTTAGTTCGTGTAATATCTTTTTCTTATGAAACATTGTGCCTAATGTCTCCAAGAGAGGATAAGTCAAGAGTAAAAGATTCACAACTTAGGGAATGCATTGCGTCATGTTGCCACTAAGAGGAAAGTTGTATAATAACCTCCATGCAGGAGAATGACACCATAAAATAATTGTTAGTTTCCTTCATAACCTCCATATCTCCCCCTTGATTCCAAGTTCAGTGAGCCCATGAATCCAAAAATGGGAGAGAAACACAAATACCCATAAACTTACAAATTAGAGTGTGATTGCATGCAAATAGTTTACATCTTCCACAATTGAATATGATTGGATTACCAAGACTAGATGAAAGAGACTCCTGTCCAAGAATCATTTAACCTTGAATGCATGAGGCCCTCCAGCCTAAGATGAACCTCCTTCATTTAAAGCCTTTCTTAAAATATTTAACGCTTTGGATGTTAGAATAAAGCATAATTTCTTCGTAAAAGGAGATTAAAAAAAAGGCATGTTTTTTGTAACTATTTTTTATTAGATAAGTAAGGGAAGGGCCTTGACCCATTACAAAATGAAAAATAGAGCCTAATAGCTGAACAAAATAGAGCCAAACAACTCAGCAAAATAGATTGGCAAAACACAACGAACTAGAGAGAAACAGCCAGTAAGAAGAAACAACACAAAATTGTTCAAGGAGAAACACTTGAACCAAGTAAAGCCACTAAAGGAGAGTTAAATGAGACTATGACCTTCTTAGAAGGATTTTTCTTCTTTCTATGAACCGTAGTCTAAGGAGAATCAGAAACTAAAACTGAGAAATTTTGATCAGAAGGGGAAGACTCCCCTCCAAAGTAGCAAACTGGAGGAACAACTGAAACATCAAGTACAACATCTAAAACCAAGCCTGAATTTGCAGGACTTACTGCAACATTTTCTAATACATTGGCCTTAGAGGAGGAAACATAAACAACATTAGGGACAACCAAATCCAAAGGCTGCACAACAATATCCATAGAAGGAACAACATCCACCACAACCAAGTTAGGTGGAGCAAAAACTGGCATTTGAGGAGCAACATCCATCACATCACTCATATTAAGCGTCGTAGAAGGGGAAGTAGGCCTAGATTCATCATCATAAGAAAAAGCATAGTCAGTTGTAGGGTGAACTGTCAAGTGTTCATGAAGTGAATTCTTCCACCATGTAGAAGAAGAAATAGGGCGGGAGCTTTTAGAGCAGTCACGAGCCAAGTGCCTAACAAAAAAATAGCATCTGAAGCAAAAAGGAAGACCCTCATAATCCACAAGTTGAGACCAAGACCAACCATTAATCTACAACACAACCTCTCCACGTAAAGCCTTTGATAGATCAACCTCCACCAGAATCCTAGCGAAGGAAGTATGAGTGAAATTCCCTCATAGTCAGAGGAACACTAGAACTATAAGGGAAGATAGGGAAATCTTACCCAAACAGGCATCACATCTAAAGGTTCTTTCAAAGGGTTAAAAGAAAAAACCCAAGGTCTCAAGGAAATGGGTTGAGAATCCCACATCCACAGACCGTGAGTTAAAACAACTTGTTTGTCTTCGAAAGAATTAAAACTCACTACAAAAAAACCTCTTGTAGAAGGGTAAATCTCCATCGTGCCATCCACCAAAGGAGACCAATGATTGGTAATCCAAAGGTGAAAGTTCAGAAGAGAAGGCCACAAGTAATAGAATCTACAAATAAGAGCATTTTTGGAATAAAAATCTATATTATCAGAAACTTCCTTACCAAGAGAAACAACAGGAGCAACCACAACACAATGCATAGGGTATACAACACCCTCCCAAGGTCTCTTAGACTTCATCACATCAGTATAAACAAAATGTCCCTCCCAAGAGGATGTAGACAACCTAGAAACAATAGCTCTAGTAGCCTCCTCAACCCTAGGGAAAGGCACCCCAGATCCAAAGTTTAACGCAACTACTCCAACTAAGGGCACAACAGACTCCTTCCGCCCTACATAAGGCTGAACAGAGCCACACTACACTGATTCCAAAAAACCAACACCCATAGACACACCCACAACCACCCTAGAATCCACCACTCCAACCGAAGGCACAAAAGAAGGAGGAACTGAATGCATATTTGGAAAAACAGAGCCTCCGTCAGCCGAAGTGCCAAACTCCTCACTCATAGAAGCCACCATAGGGATAGGAGGATCAGAAAGATCCACAACCAACATACATTTCGACAACGATGCAACCAGGCGGGAGGATTTCAGAACAGGCGAATTCAAATTTGCTGGGTAGTAGAATCTAGAAGGTTCCATTTGGCTAATTGTTCAGGTTTTGTTGTGGTTTTTTATATTTTTGTAACTATTAGATTAGAAGCTACGTAGGATTTTTATTGGTTTAGCTTTGTTTTTAAAGTAGTTTTAAAGCAACTATTTTTAGCTTTGCTTCTCATCGGTTTATTTGAAAGACCTCTATAAATCTGAGGCACATGTAACCCATTTTAATAATTAGAAAAATAGAAAACATTTTTTTCAATCCTCTATTTTGTTTTGGTTTTTCTGTAGCAATTTTTGTTCTCTATTTTCTCTGTCCCTACCTAACCAATAGAGTGGTATATCAAATCCAAAGGTGTTGGGTTCAAATCCCCTCAAGTAACATTGAGGGGGAGATTGTTGGCAATTGGTCAGCACTCCCCTCAGGATTCACGACATGGAATAACCACCTCCATTGATCCATTAAATCTAGCAGTTGTATCGGGCATTAATAGGTCAATCTTTTGGTGCAACAACTATGGGCCAAAATTGGTATCAGAGCAAGTAATTGAAGTCCCCTAAGTTTAGAAGGAAGAACCTGCCAAGGATAAGAGGAGTCTATTTTTTTTATGGAACTATTGTTTACAGATTGTAGTCTTAAAGGGCCAGTCAACTATACGACTGTTGCTTTAATAGATGGCAATTTAGAAGAAATATTGAAGATTAGTTCAGACAATGGCAACTGGTACTAGTATTTCTCAACCCCAATTTCCTATTTTCACTAGTAAGAATTATGATTTTTGATTAATTAAGATGAAAACATTATTTTGTTCACATGATGTTTGGGATTTGGTAGAAAATGGTTTTGCAGAACCACTAGATCATGCAACCTTTTAGGCATTAACACAAGGAGAAAAAGATCAACTTAAAGACAACAAGAAAAAGGATGTAAAGGCTTTATTTTTAATTCAACAAGCAATGGATGAGTCCATGTTTCCTAGAGTTGCAGTAGCAACGAGATCCAAGAAAGCATGGGATATTTTGGAGACAACCTATCAAGGTACTGCAAAGGTGAAAGTAGCTAAACTACATTCTCTTAGAAGAAGTTTTGAAAATTTACGAATGATTGAATTTGAGTCCATAGACCAATTTATGAGTAAGGTCATGAATACTGTAAATCAGATAAGATCTAATGGAGAATATTTAATATATCAAAATATCATAGAAAAGATTCTGAGGAGTTTACCTATTAAATTTGATGCTATAGTTGTAGCAATTGAGGAATCCAAGGATTTGATGTGTAGTTATCTGTAGATGAATTAATTGGATCTTTGTTAACACGAGTCCATAATGAATAGAAATAACAATACTTCTATTCTCAGGTATCATTTGATAGAGGAAGAGGAAGGTCAAGCTTCAGAGGAAGAGGAAGAGGTAGAGGCAGAGGTGGTAGAAGTGATTCAGATAAAGGTGAAAAGAATAATTCAGATCAAGGTGAAAAGAATAATCAGAACTATAACAATAGAGAACATGGAAACAATCATTCCAATCAAAATTCATAGAGGTTTGATAAATCTAACATTTAGTGTTATTATTTCAAAAAATATGGACATTATGCTTATGAATGTAGAAAGAAACAAGGAGATATGGATAAACAAAATGCAAATTACACAAATGAGTCTACATCTAAATCTAAAAGTTTGTTCATCACATGTCGTGTTCCTCAAGAGAGCACTATAAATATTTGGTTTTTGGATAGTGGATGTAGTAATCATATGACAGAGAATAAAGACTTGTTTGCTAGTCTTGATGATTCTATAAGGTCTGAAGTGAAATTGGGAAATGATAATATAGTGGTTGTAATGGGTAAAGGAGTAATAAATATTTTGTCAAAAAATGGTGAAATTTTTTTTATTCATGTTGTTTACTTTGTGCCTAGACTAAAGCATAATTTGATAAGTGTTGGAAAACTAGTACAAAAGGGGTATAGAGTATCCTTTATGAATAATTTTTGCACAATATTGGATAGATTTACAAATGACTAGTTGATTGCAAAATTGAAGATGACTAAGAATCGAATGTTCCCCCTCCAAATTAAGTGTTCCCAAGGAGAAGAAGATAAATTAAAAACTATGCAATTAGATCAATCATGGCTATGGCATTTGAGGTATGGACATTTACATTTTGGAGGTTTAAGTTTGTTACAAAAGAAACAAATGGTATAAGGATTTCCTTCTATAGAGCAGCCTACGAATTCATGTGAGAGTTGCATTTTGGCAAAACAACATAGAGAGAGTTTTCTTGTAGGAACCTCCTATAGAGCAAGGGAATTATTGGAGATAGTTCATAGTGATTTATGTGGACCAATGCAATCTCCATCATTTGGAGGGAGTATTTATTTCCTAACTTTCATTGATGATTTTAGCAGGAAGACTTGGGTATATTTTCTCAAGCAAAAGTCTCAAGAATTCAACAAACTCAAGGAGTTCAAGTTTAGGGTGGAAAAGAAAAGTGGTCAATATATCAAAGTACTCAAATCTGATAGAGGTGGTGAATTTAATTCTAATGAATTTCTAGATTTTTGAAGATATCATGGAATCAAGAAACAATTAACAAAAAGGTACACACCACAACAAAATGGTGTAGCAGAGAGAAAGAATAGAACCATTATGGAAATGGTTCGGAGCATGTTGAAGGCTAAAAATTTGTCTAATAATTTTTGGGTAGAAGTAGTAGCTTGCATTGGGTACATTTTGAACAGAACCCCTACAAAGATTGTCAAGGACAAAATTCCATAGGAAGCATGGAATGGTAAGAAGCATAGTGTAATTTATTTGATAATTTTTGGATGTGTTGCATATTCATTAGTGCCATCTAACTTGAGAAGAAAATTGGATGATAAAAGTGAGAAATATATTTTAATTGGTTATAGTGAGCAATCAAAGGTTTATAAATTGTATAATCCTATTTCAAAGAAAGTGATTGTTAGTAGAGATGTCAAATTTAAGGAAGAAGTGTGGGATGGTTGCATTGACAGATCAATCACAATTGGAGCACCAATACCAGAGAATGATGAAGAACCTAAAGAGAAAATTGTGCAAGGTGATCAATCAAATTCATAGCAAGAACAAATACTCAAGCAGGAACAAATACTCCAACAAGAACTCCAAGAAATATTATACAAGGTGAATCATCTGCTCATGCAAATCATCCTACTCCCACTCTTGCCTCATTAAGATCAAAATATAAAGGTAAGTAAATGAGAAGTTTGAAAGAGATATATGATCAAAGAGAAGATAATTTGGATTTTTGCTCAAATTTTGCATTATTCTCTCATGATCCTATGTATTTTGAAGAAGCGGTTAAGGAAGAAAATTGGATTAAATCTATGGATGAAAAGATGAATTCCATTGAGAGAAATCACGCATGGGAGCTTGTCAATCTACCTGAAGGTAAAGATTGCATAGGAGTCAAATGGGTTTATAAAACCAAATTTAATGCAGAAGGTGAAATTGAAAAACACAAGGCAAGGTTAGTAGCAAAAGGTTTTGCACAACATTATGGAATTGGTTACAATGAGACATTTGCTCCAGTTGCTAGACTAGATACTATTAGAATGGTCTTAGCAATAGCTGCTCAGAATAATTGGAAAGTATTTCAAATGGATGTCAAATCAACTTTTCCTAATGGTTTTCTAGAAGAAGTATATGTAAAGCAACCACCAGGTTATAAAGTTCATGGACATGAAGACAAGGTTTATAGATTGAAGAAAGCACTCTATGGTCTCAAACAAGCACCAAGAGCATGGTATAGTGGAATTGATTCATACATATAAAGTAATGGATTCAAAAAAAGTAGTAGTGAGCCTACATTGTACACAAAGATCAATAAAGAAGGTTAGGTTTTGGTTGTGTGTTTATATGTTGATGATTTAATTTTCACTGCAAACTTGTCTATAAACACATTTAAATCAAAAATGAAGAAAGAATTTGAGATGAAAGATTTGGGTTTGATGAAATATTTTTTGGGCATTGAAGTTGTTCAATCAGATAAAGGAATTTTTATTAGTTAATCTAGATATGACAAAGACATGTTGAAAAGGTTTAGGATGATGAATTGTAATCCAACATCTACACTCGTTGCCACAAGCACTAAAATTAGCAAATAAGATAAAGGGTTGAATGTTGATTCTACAATTTTTGAAAGATTAATTAGAAGTTTGATGTATCTTACAGCTACAAGACCAGATATCATGTATGGGTTTAGTTTGGTCCCAAGATTCATGGAGTCACCAAAAGATTCGAATTGGAATGTTGGGAAGAGGATATTGAGATATGTGACAGGAACAATAGGATATGAAATCTTGTATTCCACAACTAATGATTTTGGCTTGGTTGGTTATATTGACAATGATTTTGTAGGTAGTATTGATGATAGGAAGAGTACTTCTAGATATCTTCCATTGTGGGGCAGGTGCAATCTCATGAGCATCAAAGAAGCAACCCATAGTGACACTTTCATCAGCTGAAGTGGAATATGCAGTAGCCACCTCAACAACATGTCAAGTAGTTTGGATGAGGAAAGTTTTGATTGATTTATTGCAAGCACAAGAGGAGCCAACTCCAATACTTTGCATGAATATAAATCCAAATCAGATCTATATTTTTTATCAGATGTTGGAATAAATAAAGATTTTAGTTTCCTCATGTAGATCATAAAAGGGAATCCCAATGAAGGAATAATTAAATTCAACCAAACCCTAGATGGTGTGCTCCATGATTGGATAAAGCCTTCAGTTCCAAAGTAATTACTAAACCTAGAAAAGAACATTGTTTTCTTGTTTTCGTTGATGAACAACAATACATTATGTCAAATGAATTTCTCTAGATTCTTTATGATAGACTATTGCAATCAAAAATATATTTCATTGAGAAGGACTTCCTTTTGGCATATGTCATGAGTAATGAGGATTTAGATCAATTAAATGGTTTCAACACATATGACATGAAAAAGTTTCTAACTACTAGGAGGCTTGAAGTTATTGGTCAGTTATTTGATTTTGTTCAGGACTTGACCTTTCTCCAAAGTCATTGGTGTCTTACTTGTAATGTAGGGAAAGATCATTTGAATTTAAACTTGATGAAACTTCAAGTAGAGTTATGTTTCATTTCAACTCTAGAGAGATCTATGGCCATAAATATATAAGGAAGGAAACTAAGAATTCAATAATCTATGATAAGGAAATATGTCCTATGCTTTGAGGAAAAATTCAATGCAAAAAGATTGTAGCTGAAAGGCTTCAAGAACAAATAGTTCAAAACTGAGAGAGATGAAGGAAGGTCACTATCTCTAAGAAATAATAGTTAGTAATACAAGGTTGTTCTTAGCATATTATAGGAAGCAATAAGTCCCAACAAATGGGGATTCAAGAATAAATGCCAATAAAAATTGGCATGACCCATTTTAGGTTTCTATATAAAGATTTAACATGAATATCCTACTTCAAAATTTTGATTTAATGTTCCAATTACCCTATCAAAGGATGATTTTGATACATAGATAGAAGAGGGTGGTTATCTCAACAATAGGCCCTATATCAAGTTGTCTATTGGCATGCCAGTCAAACTAGTTAAACTTCCAAAAGCTTTCTTTAAGGCATGAAAGGAATAAATGGAGGGTGAACTTTGTAAAATTCCAAAGATTGTGACTATTTACAAGAAACACAAAACTTACACATATTTGGATGAAGCACACAATATTGTAGCCTGCCAATATTACAAGCTTGGAAGGTAGTTCTGGAAAAACTTGTTAATGAATCAAGTACTATTAATGGTATTGGTAGTGTTATTAGTGAGGAAATTAGGCAGGAAAAACAAGATGCTTTCTATTAGTGCAACAAGATAGATGAATTGTTGAAGTACCTATTGGAAAGCCTAAAGATAAAGGAATCAAATAAAATTAAGCTTCAATGCAAACAACTTTATGAATCTCCATCTTTCCAACATTGTTCAATGCCTCAAATGAACCCATGAAAATAGGAGATTCTGAGAAGCTTAATTGTTTACTTCCTATTAAAATATCTGCTAAAGGTCCTTTTAGACTAATTTTGATCTATCATAAACCATGGGGAAAATTGAAGGAGGGTAGATATTCGATCCAAAAGGATAGTCACTATTGTAGAGTGACAGGCAATGAAGATTGATGAGACACAAGTTATAGTTCTTGATGTTCTTAGTAGACATTCCATGCAAGATTTGCAAATTCAATTTACATTTAGGTGGATGAAAGTACAAAACTCTAGGAGTTTTCACAAGGGTGGAACTAGATACTTGAATACATTGAGCTTGCCATGAAGAAGGAAATCGATAGAATTTAGGGGTAAGAAGATTGTTCACTAAGCCCCACATTTACATATATATAGTTTGGTGGATTGGCTTGCATTAGGAAACTCCAGTTATATTTTTTCAAGCAGGAGTTTACATTCCTCTACATGGCTCAACCTGATTATCATCAAGATACAAATATTATTTCAAGTCCCTTGTAGAGAGAAAGATGTGACAATGTAAAGGGCAAAAAATTGTGAAGAATGTAAAGGGCGGGAAACTGTTACATTGTGAAGGTGCAATCAAATAAGACACTCTAGTCATGAGAATATTAAAAAAAATAATGTTTCAAGAACCTACAAAGGGTTTAACTATGTCTGTGTGACGTTATAAACTCAACTCACAAGGAATGACAATCACCTCAATTGGAGCATGATAGTCCTAAAATAGATCAAGAAAGGACAATCTTATGTTCAGTGGAAAAAGATAGTAGATTGACATAGGATAGTCAAGTCACCATGACGCTATTAAATTTCAATCATAATATCAACAAGAGGACAACCACAATGATGAGGGTAGTCATATACATTGTATATAAGAATATTCAACAAACCTAATAGAAAGCTAAACCACAGAGTTTGAACAGTGACAAGATCATGATGAAGGGCATGGTATATAAGGAATACTGATGAATGTAGTTTGCAGATGATACAAAGTCATAGGAATTGATGAGAAAGGGACCCATAGACAGTGCATGATGACTATATTCTCATTCATGACAATATTTTTATATCTTTAGGAAATATGAAATTCAAAAGGGTTGTCATGAGTATTTTTGAGATTAGTGACAAAAGGATACATGGTGTCAAGAAAGGAAAGTTGACTATGAATATTCAAAATGAAAATCATGTTAATAATACAAGTGATCTTGAAGTTAGTAACTAAAAGATCAAAATGTCAATGATAGTCAACTTGAAGAATAGCCAATGGAAGAGTTAGGTATGATAGGGATATTGCAAGGTATGTTTGAGGAAGATATAAGAATGGAGGATATTTCAATGGATCAAACAAGGGTAAAACATTGTCCTAAAGGATTTCCTACAACCTCCTACAGTTCCTAATCTATTTCATTTCTTTTTACATGCCTATGAACTTGGAGAGAAGGGCAAGGTAATTTAGAGGAATTGAAGGGGCACTTATGGACAATGGCAAGTAATAAGGAGGAGGTTGAGTAAGTTGTAAATTATATGGAGACAATATAAGGTAATTTGGCCCAATTTGAAGCATCCCCAGGCATCCAAGAGCTGCTCAAGGAACCTTGAATGGTGGATAGGGTCAAATCATGCAATTTTCTTTATTCAAACACCTTTTGGAGTACTTTAGAGGGATGAAAAGTAGGAATGATAGTTTTGGACGACCAAGGATGTTTGACCTATCAAGTTGAAGTAAACACATATCTGTAATCTCTTAACACATATTCCTATTATGTAGCAAGCCATTAAGTAGATTATAAGCAAGCCTAAGGGAATATTGCTAGGGAGTTCTTTCTCTCTTAGCTTTGCATTGTAACTTATTGAAGGTTCTTTCAAGCTCGAGTAGTTTTGTAACTCCATTTTCAAGCATGTATAATAATATGTAACACTTTTTGTTCAATAAAAGTAATCTATTTTACCTTCTCATTGTTGTTTATTGTGAAAATTTATAAGATAGTTGATATAATCTTGTGGTTATATCTTTTTTCCTTGATTTCTATTTGATTTTCCTTGCCTTCATGCAAAAAGTATGCATTTTTGTAGGTTGTAACTTGTGTTAACTAGTTAAGAATAAAGTTCAAGTTTTGATAACACTCATAGCTCCTTTTAAATGCTATCTTTGACACACCAAACCTAGAGCTATGAAATGCTTTTCCAAAGACATACAAAACATTGAGTTGTGTTTGTTTAGAGTTTAAATTGTTAATCATTTTCAGTGTCCAAACAATAGTATAGGTTTTGAAATCATTTTGGTGCATCATCTTTTTAGTCTTAGGTTTGATTTTATGTTTTCTTTTCACCCTTTTTTTAGCATGTAGCAATAGGATAAGTTAATTAGGTGAAGTTTCAAAGGGAACCAACCCTCTCTAGAGGTTGATCTCCAACATCTGAGCCCACACTCTAGGAGATCATCCCATGCTTCATGAAGTGGCTGAGTGGGTGAACGCTTTTAGTGACAACACATCCTACAAATAACCATTAAAAATAGGGTAGATTGAGACTTGCAAGTGCCGTTGAGTTTGATAATAGGCACTTGATATTTTCCATGAGAAATGTGTCAAGACATTGATGAATTTTATGTCATATAGTCAACTATGATGGGACTTTGAGTAGTCATTTTTCTCCAATGTATCTTATGTTTTCCCATTTTCTCCATCCAAGTTTTTCTTTCTATTGTTGAAAATGAAGGGTTGAGTCAAAAAAATTGAGTATAAGGAGGAGTTGCAGGTGAGGATATAGTAAACACAAGGCATCCATCTAATGGGTGAAAAACAAGGCTTGAACATCTTCCTTTTTTTGTTTCTCACCATTGTCTGGGGTTTGAAAATAAATTTGGTTCAATTAACAAACTTCTTCCCTATTAAAAAATTTGGGTAAGAGAATTTATTCCTTTCTCCTCCTAGATAGATGTTCATGGACTCTCTCAACTCTATGAGTCCTAATCTATATTAAGAGGATTTGTCTTATTTATCTATGAGTCAGTATCCTTAGGTTTTGGATTATTCTATTGTACCATTAGTAAATTTATCTCCTATTCATAGCTAGTGTGACATAGAAAATTGGACACTCTTGAGAAAGAGACAATTTCATGTATAACTAGACCTACTTTTAAATACCTTTATACTACTTATTCTTCTAAACAACATTTATAGGAACCTAAGACCCATTATTTTTGATCTAGTGTCCCATTTCACATGAGAAATCACTTCAAACTGTACAAACAACACTTAATTCTTTGATATCCTAAAAACCCACCTTCAAAAATCAGTAGTGCGACCCATTCACCACCTTGGGCGAATGAGTCCCCTCTGGTGGGACCCATCCACTAAGGGTGGCGAATGAGTCCCTTTTGAGGGAAAATTCAATTTTGAGCAGGAATTTAATTAATTCAACTTGAACTTCTAGAGAATGTCATCCTCTTGGGTCTAAATAATGAGAAAATTAGGTGTTATTTCTTATAAATACCTATTTTTAGTCTATTTACACATCTTTTTGTCATTTCACAAAAGTAATTTTTAAGGTCAAGTCTTCTACAACAAGTTTCATTAGTAAAGTTGAAGTTTTAGGGCAGTAAACTAAGGTTTTTGCAGGTCTTGAAGCTCACTTTTTGGATCAAAGTTCAACATTGCAAAGATTTGATGATGGATGCCTATGGTGAATCATGGAGAAATCTAGGTTGAGGATGCAACTAGCCATCAAATCACACCTAAAGACTTGTTTTCAAAGTGATTCCATCTTCCATTGCTTCTCTATCTTCAGATTAAGGTTTATATTTCATTTACATTCCATTTGCATGTTATTTTACCTCCATTTTTGATGTGTTGTAAGTTTCTAGGATTGAGATCTTACATCATTTAAATCTCATTTGCATCTCTTATTCTTGTATAATAGAATAGGATTTTGACATACTTCAGATTTTCCTAGTCTTTAACACATCTAAGGCTAGGGTTTTATGCAGATTTTTATTCATTCAAGGTTTAATTACCCAATTAGGGGTTTGACCAATGCAAAACCCCATTACAAAAACATTTTTAGGCTATTTTGTAGGAATTTTCTGAGATCCCAAATTAGGTTTATGCCAAAAATTGTTGTACAGGTGTTAAGGTGCAAAACAAAGATTTGAAATCATAGAAGTTTGAAAGTAGATTGATTTTAAATGCATGGTGAATGAGTCCCTCCTGAGATGCCATTTTGAGTTAGATGCAGATACAGACACCCAGTTGACAGAAAATAACTTCTATGTAGAAAAACCCTGACCTAAGACTGATTTGCCTAGGGTGGCAAATGAGTCCCAGCCAACTCAAAATTAGGTCTTATCATATTTCTAGATTTATTTTCAGTCTTCTTCAGCTTCTGAGGTGCACACATTCTGATAAACAACTTTATGTTTAGTTTAATTTGCATTTTTGTTCATTATTCTAAGCCTTTTGCAAATAATAGTGTGTTTTCAAAAATTGCATATTTCTTAGGTTTTGCATTCATAATCAGCCAATTACATTATTTAGTTGCATAATTTAGATCATCTCATTTAGTCTTAATTACATCATACATTTCCTAATTTGAGTGAACCTAGCGTAGATTCCTTTGCAGAGGGTTTATCTCTCTCCTTTTAGGTGAAACATCCTAAGAGTTCAAGAGTAGCCTATAAGCCCTGCCTAAAAAGCTATGGTTCATTTTGGTGAACTTGCATATTGATCAGTTTACATTTATGATTTCCATTTGCATTTCCATCCTAGAATTTACTTGCATTGTATTTCAAATTGTTTTTGTAGACATGCAAAATTAACATTATGCATTCAATTAAGTCCATTCATCAAGTAAACCAGATTCTCATCCATCCACCCATCAGGTAAATCAAGTTCATTATCCATTTAAATTAAATAAATTAACTTTATTTGATCATTATCTCATTTGATTAAATAAATAAATTTTAATCAAACCATAACATTTCATATTTCATAAACCATCTTCTAATCTCATCTCATGCAAATTAATCCACCTTTATCTTGCATCATCCTTTTAATTAAATAAACCAAACATTTATTAAATCCCAAATTCATATTTCTCCCTCTTGATTTAAATAAATCAAAATATTTAAGTCAAGTGGGTCAAAATCACCTAATCATCATCAAAGCTAATCTAACCCTGATTAACCTAATCTAACCACCCATCACATCCTCTAGCTTTTCCCACTTGCACCAATAAATCATTTTAATTCATTTATAAAATCAACATTTTCCATCAACATGGCATCTTTGAGGAATATTTCCTCAAGTTTGAATTCAAAAACAAGTGGACATGTACATCCAACAAAGCATTTATGAGGCCTTACATGGCTCTTACATGTCCCTTGCAGAAGTCAAACTCAACATTTACTCTCAAATTCAAATTTTAAATCTTCCTCTCTTTGGGACATTGACCAAAATGTGCTCATCCTCCAACCTATCACAAGTTGACAAGTGGCTTCATATCATTGGTCAAATCTTTGTCCCACATTCATCCATTTGGATATTTCTCTCATCAAAATAATCTATAAATGAGAAGCTTCATTCTTCATCAAATCCTCCACAATCTCCACAATCATTCATGCAAAGTCATTCTCTTAAACTGAGAACTGATTTTGTCCACCATCATTGGCAACATCAAGCTTATCAAGGGTTGGGAAAGGGCTATTTTCCACAATAGCACCAATCCACTATGAAATAGGATTTATTTCATGTTTTATATGCCTTAGTTTATCTTGTAATTTGTTTACATTCTGAAACATAATTTATTATTTCATAGGAATCTTAGATTTGTTCATTTTGAAGTGAAGGTAGTTTTAAGATTCACATTTTGGTGCTCACCATGTTTATCCATTTCACTTTATTAAACTTACTCTGATTTCTAACAGATATATAATCTTTGTTTCTACTTAAATAGTGATTGATATAACAAACAAGGACCACATTCAACATCACCATAGAGGGATAGAATGCGTTCCAATAGGGATTCAAACATCAGATATTTGTTGAGTTACGCATGGGGTATGGGCATGCAGAAGAGGTGAGGGGAATATGTGAATTGAAAATGGATATTTTGGAGGAATCTACTAATGGAGAGGGGAACATTTTCTGTGGGGGATTTCATCAAGTTGTTTTCAGCGCCTAATTAGCCCATGTATTTGGGCCTTAACCAGGTTCTTTTGTTTCCTTTAATTACTGCTATACTTTCTTTTCAAAATTGTAGATAAGGTTTCACGATTAAGAAACAGTATTGATGATTCAAAATCTCTGGCTAGCGAATGTGTCTGGTAAAGTAGGATTTTCTTGCGTGGATCAAGAGTAATATAAAAAATGTAGGTAGGATGCTGATAAATGTTGAGGAATTCAGTTTTTTACCTGCCAATTGCATTTTCCTGATAGTTTCTAAAGCCTCTACAACAAATCCATTTCTATGCATATCCTACAATAATTGCAGATCTGAGATCACATTTCTTGATGCATCCTAGAAAATAGTCCACGTGATTTGTCTAAGCTTCTACTGATCAACATTTGCATGATAGTTTCTAAAGCCTCTTCAAAAAAATCCATTTTGTGTATGACTTGTAGTAATTGCAACCTTTGAGACCACGTTTCTTTGAGGCAGATTGTCAAATAGTTCCTGTGCCTTGTCTATGCTTCCACATTTTGTCAGAAAACAATTTACACGCCTTGTCTATGCTTCCATATTTTGTGAAAAAATAGTTGGGACGCCTTGTTTATGCTTCCACATTTTTTTAGAAAATCGTTCACATGCCTTGTCTATGCATCTACTATTATCCTTCATTTTGAGTCCTGCAAACTCCATGGAAATGGTCGATGGAAAGTGAGTCTCCATTTAAGTCCTACAAAATCCATTTAGGTCCTCTGTGATCCTTCATTTTGTTTTGCCTTGCTACTTAGATGGAGCCATAGAGGCATCTATTTGTATCCTTGTTGTTGAATCACCTCTAACACAAACACACAGATGTACAACTTGTATAATGCTTTGCTTTATACATATATTTGATCATTTATCAAGCAAACTGTAGGGACAAGAATAGAAAACAAACTAGAACAACAAAAGCTGCTCAAAATAAAATATTTTATGGCTGAGGGAGGTTAAGATGCTTCTATGGTGACCATACCTATACGTCTATTCTATTGCAGTCACAACAACAAAATTTTTTATAGATCCGACGGTCTGTCAGTATTAACTCGCTCCATTTGATAGAGAGAATGTGTGCGATGTAAAAGCCTTTGATTTCATTGCATATCAGTAATAAGTAATCTACATCATGGTGGTTGGTATGGTATTTACGCAGGTCATGGACTTTGTTTCAGACCCACCTTTTTCTTTTGTTTAAAATTTTTGATGTCTTTGTTCATAGAAAAGATCTTTGTTTGCTGCTACATGTTTGTAATTTTCTGCAAATTTAATTATTACTATTGGTGTATGCGGACTGTGTTCTGACAAGAGTTGAAAGAGTAATAAGCGATAAACATTACGAGAGCCACAAAGCATCTATACAAGGCCATTGGTCTCAACTTCTTCAAGATTTGTCTCTGACTGCAATACAATTTAAACTCTACAACTTTAGGCGAGTTCTATAGCTACAACTTTGTGCGCACACTCTAATTTTAATTGAAAAATATCTCTTCATCTTGTGCCAGTCTACAGATTTCTCCCTTTTATCTCTTTATGTTGGCTGCATATTTATCTATTCATATGTTGTGGCAAGAATTATCTTTTGACATTTTTATTTTTGTTTTCAGCCAACAAATAGCATATCTTCTAGCATGGATTATCTTCTACTTAATTTAGGCCTGGTGTGGCATAAGTAAAGGACTCGGTGAATGCAACATCATTTATTATGACCATAATAATGATGATGATTGTTGTGGAGTTTTTCTTTTTTTGTCTAAAGCTGTAGGGAATGAAGGTCATCGATTGAAGTAAATATGTGCAAAAATATCAATTGAGAGTGCATTTATTTATTGACTGCTGCTGAATATTAACTACTGTATATTATTATGTCCACTCAATATAGTTAAATATCATTGGTATTATTAAATATCATCTTTCTCACCAATATCATTGATATTTATCATTAAATATCACTGTCTTCTCATCAATAGAGACACAATCTACTTATCTCATTAAATATCTTTGATAATTTGATTTTTGTAAGGCATCGAATTAATCTGCGCATTAATGGTGCAAAAAATCTAGGATGTTGTCAAGTCAATAGACTTTATTACTTGTTTAATTTGATTTTCCACAACAATGTCTCAAGTAATCAAGTTCCTGTCATTGCAGATGAATTTAATGCAGATCTAATATCGATTTAATGCAGATGTGGTTGTTACTTTAATGTTTTTGATGCAGATGGATTGGGCGGTTTAATGCATTGAAGATCAAATGTTTTGAACTTGATCTACATGACTATTCATTGCAGTTGGCATAAAGAATCAATGGTCATTGCATCAAAGTCAAATCTTATTTATCTACAAAATCTTTTCCTAGCTGTATTAAATTGCTTTTTTTGATTTATGCTAAAGGCTTTGATATTGTGAAAAGGCTTTGGAAGGCACGATTCTTATTAATGTTTCTTTTCTTTAATTCACAATCAATATTCTTTTCTATTTAAAATCATTTTATTGTTTAAAGTTAATGCTTAAAATGATAATTTGATTCTTACAAGATTATCTTTTCTTGATAGGTGTAAGGAAAATCGAGGAGGAGGGATTCTCGTTTGCACAAGGAGCTTGCAAGAAGCAATCTTTGGAGGAATCTTGGAGAATGGAGCATTACATTCAGAGTTTATAGAGCATTTTTTAATGCTTGGAGCCTCCATTTACTGCTTTAATTTTCTGTTTTAAGCCAACTAGATCATTGTTTGTTTTCAAAGTTGGATTAAAACTCAACTTAGAAACTCACTAGACTTTACTTTTGGGCTAAAAATCGAACAATCAAACTCACACTTCATTTTTTTGATGCTTAAAATGAATTCATCATTGCTTTAGGGTGCTGTCATAATAGTGGTTTACAATTCTTGAGAGGAATGAATTTTAGCTGAAATCACATATTTTTAGAAAATATAATGATTTAAGCCTTAAAAAGTTTCATTTTAAGGATTCCAATTGACGAGAGTTTGATCAAATCACCTTAGATCAAACCCCCTTGGATAGGACCTCGCTAGTTTTAAACCATACCTATAAATGCGTCTCCTTTACACCTATCAAAATGCTGATAAAAAGTCACTTTTGATTTAGATTTTGGGGGATCAAATGAATTCATTTAAAATTTATTTCAAATGATTATGGTATTCCTTAGAACAAGCCATCCAATGAATATAATTTTAATATGTTTTGGTTATGTTATGTATTTGTTTTTTAAGTTTTATTAAACATAGGGTTTTCATCGAAAATGAATTTCTTTGTTCTTCACATGTGGAAAAATAGAATATTATCAAAAAAAAAAATGAAAAATATGAGCACCAGATATTGAAGTCCTTGATCCAACAAAAATAAAATAAAATTTTGACATATACAAAAAGTATATATAATGCTTGTTCAATTGTAATTTGTTTGACTTTGAAACTTGATTAAGGAAAAAATATTCAATAAAAAACTATCTAACCAAGTGGAAGCACTAGATATCAAATTTACAAATCTAAATTTGAAAGAATTAGAATTTTATCCTTCATGGAAAAAAAATTTATGCGTTATACGGTGTGCGTCACTTTTTTAAAATGTTGTTTTCTGAAAAAAAATCTATTTTCGTGGGAGACGGAAAAAGAAGTGCAATTTGATTGCAAAAATTTTGATTTTTTTTTTTTAGAATATATAGACAAAATTTTATGAGACTCTAGTTTGTACCAACTTCAAATTCCTCACAGTTTAGCCGCTATAGGTGCCCGAATGTGAAGATTTAGTTAAAAATAATAATTTTAGTGTCCAGTTTGGCCAAAAATTGTAAACCACTATTATGGGATCACCCTTTAAGGCTTAAAATGAACATGTATTTTTCGTGTTTCGTAATCTCTTATACAAAATAATTTAATCTAAAAAGGTGTATGCACTTCTCTCATGCTTCACAGCAATCTTTAGAATCAAGTATTTTTGATGACATTAAGTTGCATAAAATATTGCCTCCACATTTCGATTTGGGCTTAAAACTTGAACAAAACACTTTGCGAGTGTGAGTAAACTTATTGCATATGTTCTCCCTTTGTTTCTAAACGAAGGTTGATCAAACTTTGAATAAGTTTATTCACTTTTGTCTATCTTGGAGGCCTTGCCTTGGGGAAAAATTACTCACCCAAGGGAACAACTCAACTAGTAACACTCTAAAGCCAAGAGTATATCCAACTGGGATATAAATGTGGGTATTGGAGTAAATGCCAATATCACGCGGTTGATTCTGAGAGATGGATCCAAAAGGGGACTCTCGCCATATGGGTCAATCTCCATGAATGGAAAGTCTAAAATAGAATCTTTGTTTTGTAGTGACCAATTGATCCATTGAGCGAGTTTCTAAAAGTGGTGCATTGGAACTTAGATTCCAAGAAGTTACTTGCCATGCCTGATCTTGGTTAAAGTATAGAGGTTAAGACTTCATTTTTAAGATACCTTTATACTCTTTCCTTGGTTGCATGTAAAATCATCTCTTCTACGAAGGGCATGAGGCAAGCCCACCAAGAAAAATGTACCAATTGAGCTAGGATGTTATATTGCTTGTGAGTCAGTTTGAAAACATAGTGCTTATATCCAAAACATCGAAACCAACATTCAACGAATCATCAAAATTGAAAACCTTATAGGAGAGGCAAATATCCTTGAACAAATTCACATGTTATTGCTTTCCCTTGGGATTCATATCCTTAGAGGCTTCTAAGCATTTGGATTTCATCTCAATTTTCTCCTACTAAGGTCAACAATAGGTAACTCTTGCCTCAAATTTCCTTGGTTTCCGCATAATACACTTTGCAGAATAAGGGGAAAGTTGAGACAATAGACATCTAGATTCAAAATTTAATCAAGAGCGTATTTGTGGTAAAAAGAATCCATTAAGCAAAGATTGAATCAACTAGACCCCACACATGTGCTTGGAATCTTTTGGTCATATGGTTTTCATGCAAACATTGGTCTTTTGATTTTGAATTACTCTTAGAGAAAGGCATGTTCTTCACTATCTTGGTCTTGTAAACAAGTACGTTTCCTAGATTCATTTAGGATCAAATCAAAAACTTCATCCAAATTCCAAACATCTATCAAAACCCATCCCACCAAACAACTTTAGAGCTTTGAAAACATCATTCTGGACTTGGGTAAATCAGGAAAATCAAAATCACCTTGTTTAGTTAGGTGTATGGGAATGTATCCTTTCTCATACATTTAGTTGAATTAGCAATCCTTTGAACAAGTTCATCCTAAGATCACGTCCAACATCTCAGGGTTTAAAAGCTCATTATCCAACCCAACCAATCAGAATCAAACCCTAAGTCTAGCATTGATCCAAAGTCCCTAAACGTTCAACACTTATATCATTCACCCCTTTCATCCTTCATCTCGTCATTGGTCCTAAGAACCTTAGAGGCCACTTTTGCAACAAGGTCAAAACACAAGAGGAACATGGAATATAAACTTGATCCATACATCATGAGTAATCCAAGTCAACTAAGCTATCAAAGCCTTACAACGCTGATTGAGTATCAACACTCACATCTATACAAACCATACACGGGATCATTACCTTCGACAAATGTCAATAGTACAACAAATGTGAGTATGCCCAAATCGAAGTTTGGGACACCTTTCCCAATGGTACATTTAAATCCAAGTCCAAACCTAAAAATCCACCAACCGAACTGAAGTACCTAAATCTACAAATGAAACCATCTCAAACACTCATTAGTGGGGTTAGTTTACATATGCAAATCTATGAATAACTCTATGAAATAACAATGCCATACTTCAAAGATGAAAAAAAATAACTAAGAAGACCAAATAAACACATAGAAGCAAGACAGAGTACCTATTCCATATTGGATTGGTGTCAAATGTGCAAATGACCCTTTCCCAATCCTTGCTTAAAAACTGAAATGATGAGATGCAATGGAGATGAAGAGAAAAATTAGTTCTCAAACCAAGAGAGTAACTTTGCATGAAGATGTAGATGCCTTTGATTAAGATTAAGCCCTCTATTTATAGATTTATCTTGATGAGAGAATGACCAAATGGATTAATGTGGGACTAAATGTAAACCAATGAAAAGAGGCCACTTGTCAACTTGTGATAGGCTTGAGGATGAGCACATATTGGCCAATGTGCCCAAGAGGGGGAAATTTCAAATTCAAATTTGTGAAATAAATGTTGAGAGGGGGACATGAAAATGGAGAAGTTAATGAAATGTTGGAGGGGAAAAGTCAACTTGTCATCATTTTCAAACTTGAAGGAATATTCTATTTTATGCCAAGTTGGAAAATAAGGATTTTAATAAATCAATAAATTGATATATTTGTGTAAGTGGGAATATCTAGAGGATGTGATGGGTGGTTAGGTTAGGCTAATTAGGATTAGATTAATTTAATGATGATTAAGTGAGTTTGACCCCTTTGACTTGAATATTTGGATTTATTTAAATAAAAAGGGGAGAAATATGAATTTGGGCTTTTAATTAAATAAAGTTTAGTTTATTTAATTAAAGGATGATGGAAGATAAAGGTTAGTTAATGAAATGGTAGTATTTAATTGATTTATTTAAATGATGTAATGATGAAGTGGATTTATTTAATTTGAAGGATGAAATGTTAGATTTGATTAAATGAGGGTTATTTGATTAAACCATTGGATTGACATGTATGCATATTTTGCGTGTCTACATTTTTCCCCTCTTTGAAGCAATGTACTTGTTGCGTTGATTCAAAGAATAAACTTTCTATGATCGAAATTCAAAAATTTCTAATTTTTTCAGTTGCCCTAGCAGAAAGTACATTGGGGTGTGTGCAAGAAGTTGAGTCCACTTTTTGGCCAAAAAGTGGGTGTTTTCCCTGATTTTTAGAATTTGACACATTTGACCTTAAAATTGGAAGCACTTAGAGATGGAATCTTCAAGAAAGTCACTAATCATAAAATGTAGTACTCGGAGTCTAGTTTCCAAATATGTAATTTATTTCAATACCCAGATTGTAAAAATTGAGTTTCAATAGGCATTTCTAAAAACCACTATTTAAAAGTCACTTTATACTATACCATGCACGGTAACACATCCATATTTTGACCTAAATTATCATATTTTTCTAAATCCTTTTGGGAAAAGATTTGTGACTCACTAAAGCTTGCTTTTAATATTTTTTATAATTTTTATTGATTTTTTTTTTTTTATTAACATTTATTAGGTATATTTGTCATTTTGAAAAATCATTGTGTATGCACGCATAAGATGACCTAAACTTTATCATTTTTTGAATTTTTTTTTAAACTAAAAGAATTGTCTAAAGTTTGCCTTCATGCTAATCCGCTCATCAAAATGTTATGTTGATCAAAAGTTATTAAAATACTAAAAAACCTTGATAATTCAAGTTTATGGACTAGTTTCATTAGAAATTAATTGAAAAATAGAAAAAATAATTAAATTATTAAAAAAATTACATATTTGAATCGACCGTCTCATCTATAATGGGTTTTAATTTCGTAATTTTTTTTTTGCAAAATAGGTCTTCAAACATATGTCCAAAGTCATTATTTTCCTGTGACATTAACAAGACCTTCAAGTTGCAAGTCAAACTAGGTCCAAAGCTTAGGTTCGGGTCCCCAAGCCATTTCCCGAACCAAAAAACAAGCCAAAAAACCCGCTCAAAAATTCATAATTTAAAAAACGGGATCCCATTTTAAAACGAGATCATGTTTCAAAACGGGATCCCGTTTCATAAAAAAACCATTTTTTATGGTTCTATGAAACGGGATCCTGTTTTGAAATTCTTCCAAAAACGAAAAATTTCCAAAAATGGAAAGTTTTCAAAACGGGATCCCGCTTTGAAAAACTTTCTCAAATGGAAATTTTTCAAAATTGAAAGTTTACTGAATTCTTTTCAAACGATCTCGCTTTAAAACTTTCCATTTTGGAAATTTCCTGCTTGAAAATTTCAAACGGATCCTGCTTGAAAATTTTCCAAAATGAAATTTTCAAAACGGATCCTGCTTTTTTAAACTTAGGCTCGGGATCCCGAAGCTAAACGGGATCCCGTTTTCTAAAAACGGGATCCCACTTTTTAAAAACAGGATCCCGTTTATTAAAAAGCGGGATCCCATTTTTTGCAAGCCGAATTCATTTTTTTGCCTAAGGCAAAAAATTCCACGTTTCGTGGACTCAACTTTGTGCACTTACCCATTGGTACCTTGCCCCCTCGAGAGATCGAGTGAAAGGATTCAATTTGAGGGTCGATCTCACGATAAAGAGGTTCAAAATGGATGATTATGGATGATGATGAAAATGATATGTTTTTAAGATGCTTAGAATAACAAATCTATATTATCTTAAACTTAAATGATGATATGATGTGAGATGGATGAGATTGATGATGTGATATGCCATGATTATGTGAATGTATGATTTATGCAAGTGTGATGATTTATGAGATGCTTAGACTAACAGATCTATATTATGATGATGATATGCTGTGATTATGCAGAATACTGATGGTTTGTGGATGCAAGATGGATGCATGATGGATGCATTGGTGATGATGATTAATTATTCATGACATGATGTTAGTGTGAAAAAGAAGACATTAGATGATGAGAAAAGGATCCAACAAGCCAACTTTATGAGAGATGATGATGATGAAAAATGATGATGATAGATGGATGATTTGCTTATCAAGGATTGAGATTTTAAAAGGGTCACTTACCTTATGTTTGATAACATGCCTAAGCACGATGCATCAAGGTATAAAGAACTAGGATGGCGTTGTACTTAGTGTGATGGACTTTGACTCGAAAAATAGATAGGAGTATTCTTGTTCACACCTAACATACGGAAACCTTGCTAGGATGCACTTTAGAAGTTTCAAACATCTCGGACCAAAACATGGAAAGGTATAACCAATCAATGCAATAGTCAACAAGCTATCCAAAACATCCTTTATACATATCTAACAAATAAAGTATTCACCAAGTTATTTTACAAGAATGTCCAACAAGCATAGCAGACAAAAGGATAATGATCGTTACCCCATTCCTATCTCTCTAAATCCTTCATTTGGATATCATCGAGAGGTCCTTGGACTAAGCACAATAAGATAAGTCAAAAGAAAAAGATAAAGCACACAAACAAGTTGATGTTCTTCAATACCGTTAACGAAAAGGGAGTGTGTTTTTAAGGATAAGAACCAAAACTATTGCCAAAAGATAATGCCCATTGTAGGAAGGATACATCCTAGGACATGTTAGTGGATGGCGACACGTCATTTCGTTTATCCAAAGTGTTCTTTCTGATAAATAATGCCCCTTGTAGGAAGGATTCATCCTAGGACAAGATGTTATCAGATGATTGATATGGGACTGTTTGGATGATGGACTATTGACACAAAGAATTGACCAACTTGTTTATGTATTAGACTTGAGATTTGGCGTTTTTGAGGTTTCACTTTTAACTTGCTAGACTTGTTTCTAACTATTTCACCAAAGGTTGAGGATGACAATTAGTTTATTATGGATCATGTTATTGCGGGTGCAAGCAAGATGAGGTGGATGGATTTTTTCAAATATTTGGATGTTTTTGACATTTTACAATGTTTTGAGGCTGTTTTTTGTATTTTTTGAGATTTTCAAATGTTTTGATTTTTGATTTTCCAATCTTTTGGGATTTTCTGAGATTTTAACCTAGAGACTAACCTAAAGACCTATCCTAGGGGCCTCGGGGGCTAATCAACAGATTAGCTTTGCCTATGCTATACACGCAGAGACCACGTAGTTCGATTGACGACTTGACTGATTTACAGATGGAGATATACATTATGAAATGTCAGTTTATTATGACCGACTTCTAAAGGACTGACCTAAGTGTCTCGGGGGATGATCAAAGATCAACCTCACCTACGTTCAAGCTTAGAGATGACGTAGTTCAACAAGACGACTCAGTTTTTTACTTTTTGACTGACTTTTTGATCTGTTTTTGGATTTTGATGATTTTTGACATGTTTTGGGATTTTTGATATGTTTTGATGTTTTTGGATTTTGTGATTTTTTGATGTTTTTGGATTTTCTAATGTTTTGATGTTTTTGGATTTTCTGATTTTTTTATGTTTTTGGATTTTTTGATTTTCTAATGTTTTTGGATTTTCGCATGATTTTGATGATTTGGATATGGACATGTGTGACGATACTAGTGCTCTATTTGGGGATTTTGCTAAAAACCAAGCTAAGGTTGATTGATCAAATTGATGGATTGATGATGATGATAACATTGTTGAGGATACACAACAATGCAAGGATTTGATTGATCAAGATTGATGATGATAACATTGTTGAGGATGCACAACAATGCAAGGATTGATTGATTAGGATTGATGATGATAACATTGTTGAGGATGCACAATAATGCAAGGATAGTGTTAAGCAACACAATGATTGGGATGGATATCCCCAAGATGATGAGTGATTGATTGGATTTGATTGATCATGATTGACAATGCTTGATTTGGAACAAAAGTTGTTCGAATGATTTGATGTGATGTTTGAAGTGCAACTTAGATGCAACTGATATTGATTGTTTGGATCGATGTTCGATGAAAGATAAAGTGTGATAAGGAATGTCTTCTCGTCAAAATGTTCCATGGGCTAGTGATTCAGATTTTGGATCACAAATGCTTGACCAATTTGATTTCACGTTTGCCAATGTTCTTATCACCACATAAGTTGGAGGATATAGATCAAGATTTATTCTTGAAGCAAGATGTACATATCTGCCCCCAATGTCTAGCAATGTATGGAATGTCATGGATGGATGCCTGGATAGGTGCATGGATGGATGGATATGGTAAGCATGCAAAGGATGCCAAGGATTATCTTGTGATAAGATAAGGTGTTTAAATGATGGAATGCTTTATTGGATAATGCTTCATGGCTCAGCTAATGTTTTATAGGAGAGAATCAATGAAAATGGCCCATGTCAAGATTTTTACCATAAGCAAGTGTAAAGTGTGCACCAAAGTTTGTCAAGATCACGATAACTCAGACTATGGATACAAATATATGAAAATGGATTGGATCAATGGTTTATGGATGAATGGATTTATTATGGATAAGACAGATGGAATGTTGGCTTTATTATGGATGGGATGAGATGCTTTCACCTGAACTAGCATATGTAGATGCTCGATTCTACTTAGGACACTTGTTTGCCAGGTTTTCATCATGGTCTTGCCCAAAGCGCCACCCTAGTGGTTTTCACTAGAGGATGATTTTTTATCTTTATTGTTTTCAATCCATTTTCTTTCTTTTTTTTGGATTTTCAATTTTTTTGATTTTTTTGGTTTTTTTCTAAAAGATTTTAAGCTCATGATGAATCTCAAGGTGTTGCTGATGTAGATGCCCCTGTCATAATGTGCCATCGATATCTTGCTTGAAGAAGTTGCTTTGCTAAGATACGTGCACTTGAATGCAACTTTTGGGATTCCTGATTTGCTTTATCGATACTGGAGTTAACTTTGTCTCTGTGCGCACATCGCGATAGAGTTCCTTCGAAATCCTTATGATGAAGGGTTGTTGCCAATACATGGTCAATGTGAGAATTGGATATCATGTGTGGAGGCGTGGATGGAGTGTGTTTAGGGATAAAAGATGGATTGGTTGACAGTTTGGAGTCTTTGACTCTCCAAACATGGGAAGATGAGCAATGATGGGTGGATACAAAAGTGTGCATGAAATCAGGACCAACTGCTTGATACACTTTGTGCGTCACTTGAAAAGCCTACTTTTTCTTTTGTGGACATCTTTGATGGATACTTTTCCCTTTTTTATTTTTCCCCATAGTTTCTTTGATTGATGGAGTTTGATAGGGATGATCTTTCTTTGTATTCTTTGGTATCCATTTGTATTTGATTTGTCCATTATGATTTTCTGATTCTTTTTATTTGATAACTTTCTTTGTACTTTGATTCAATTCTTTCTTTTGATGTTGGTCCCAATTCGTGGATGGGGTGATGGGTGGATGAAGATTCATGACGTGACTGGTTGTAGTATTGACATCAATTTCATCATAAGGATTCTTCATGCTTCCTATGTTGACGTTTGCTTGAGATGAAGTTTCCCCCAGTATTGTGGAAGTACTACCTTCATGCTTTGATTTTGCTTGTTTTGAGAGCTCTTGTTTATAATGCATTCTCTGATAAATGACCATCGTAGGTGACGTTTCAATTTGCTGCTCCGCTAACTCTAAATTATACTATTATGTCTAACTTGTTTCCTTGAGTGGATAATGTTGGATATCTTTATTCATGATGTCCTCAGTCTGAATTTGGGATATAGTTGATCCTAATGTTGACAACTTTGTTTGACTGTAGGAATCGATAACCTGCTCTTTTTGTGTAATAGAATCTTGTTCTAGCTGAAGATCATCTACACGTCCATCCATAGAAAGCATCTCATGGGTAGATGGAGGAGTTAGCGCTATGTGGATATGATCATCTTGTGTGGATAGGAGAATATCCATTAGATCATTGTAGTATCTTGGAGATACAAATTTTTGATCTTGATTTATTTTGGGATTGCTTTCGACATGCTTTGGATCAAGTTCCTGACATAGGTCAGTTTCAAAGGATGTATTGCTTACAAAGGGTTCTTGGACATCATCATTAGGCATGGTAAGTGGTTCAACATCCTCTTGATATTTGAGTGAATTTGGATCAAGTGTCAAGTTGAGGATTCTTTCAGTATCTATAACCATGAGCTCAAAGGGGGTCAACATGTCTTGGAAAGGACCATTGCTAGACTTTGGTGATAGATTTTGATCATGCTTTCTAACAATTTCTTGAGATATGTCCTCTAAATCATAAGGTGATGTAGAGACATTTTCAATATGATCATTGGTCGATGGATCATGCATTATGTCAATAGAATCAAATAATTCTAACACTCCTTGAAATAGATCACTAAAAAGTTGCTCTTGATGTATGGTGAGTTGATCATTGGATGGGGTAAAAACATCTTCAATATGCTCCTTAATTGTGAGATCTTGAACATTGTTTTCAACAATCATGGTGGAAAGATTGTGAATGTCTTCAACCATAGAGTCAAGTGATGTTGACATTTCTTGAATTGGATTATTGTTGGTTGATGGATTTTGATCATGATTGAAAAGTGACTCTTGACATATGTTGATTTGATCTTCGGATGAGATAGAAAAATATTCAATGTGCTCTTTGATGGATAGATCTTGATCATTTCTTTCAGCAATTGTGGTGGGGAGATTGTCAATACTATCACCAGTGGTTGAATGTTCATCATTATCCCCAATAGTAATCACTTTTCATGTTTGTGCTTGTGTTTGTTGGGTAGCTTGAGAGGCTTGGGCAACTTGAGAGGCTTGTTTTACTTGTTGATCATGTCTTGCTTGTTGCATGGCTAGATATTGTTGGATGGCCTTTTGGTAGCCCTGGTGAGCTTTTAGTGCAATGTCATATTGTCTTGCTATGTTTGGTTTTGGTGGTAGTGGTGGTGGATCTGGAATCATGTTGGATGTAGTGACAAGTGGTTGAGATACACTTGGAGCGATCATGGTAGTGAGGGTTTGAGATATGATGGATGTGATAGGGTTTGTTGGAATGATTGAAGTGATAGGGATGGTGGGAATGACTAAGGTGATAGGCCCTTGGGAGACCATATTTTGATTTGTCAGGATTGACGATGTCATTTGATTAGATACCATCTGTTGGTGCAATGTCGATGGTATATTCAAAGGATTTGATGTGATGACTTGATTGGTGTTAGGTGGATTGATTTGGATGGAGTGATTGGTGCTAGGTAAAGGGGAAGCCCTAAACCAAGCAATGATGTTGATATGGGTAATGGTGGTGGAGATGTCTCTTGGCGCAATGACTCAACTATTTTGGTAAGTGTAACAATTTGATCTTTCCAAATTTGATCTTGATTTCTATCTTGACTCCCTTGACATAGTGGATTTGGCTTTTGTTTAAGCAGATTTGGAGTGCATACTTGTGGTTTTTGAATGGGATCATGGAAAATTTGATTTTGGACAATGTTCTGATTTGGGATGGTGTTCAAATTTGGCATGATAGGTTGAAATTGAGCATTGTTGATGTTTGGAATATTCGTATGATTTGAAAAATGTATCCATCCCAAAGTTTGCTAGATTCATGTTTGGAAAACTTGTACTTGGTACATTCTCATTTAGAATGTATGGATTTGGTGGGATGACGTTGTTCGTTTGAAGGCTCATGCATTGATTATTCAGTTAGTGGATTTGTAGGTTTGGACTTAGATCTACCATTGGAAAATGTGTTCCAATTTTTGATTTGGGCATACTAACACTTGTTGTGCCATTGACATTTGTAGAAGGTAATGATCCCATGTATGGATTGTATAAGTGCAAGTTTCGATAATCAATCGGCATTGTAAGGCTTTGAAAGTTCAATTGATTTGGATTACAATTGATGTATGGATCAAGTTTGTATTCCATGTTCTCCTTGTGTTTTGACCTTGTTACAAAAGTGACCTCTAAGGTTCTTAGGACCAATGATGAGATGAAGGATGAAAAGGGGTAAATGATATGAGTGTTGAACATTTAGGGACTTTGGATCAATGGTAGAGTTAGGGTTTGATTTTGATTGGTTTTATTGGATAATGAACTTGTAAACCCTAAGATGTTAGATGTGATCTCAGGATAAACTTGTTCAAAGGATTGCTAATTCAATTAAATGTATGAGAAAGGATGCATTCCCATACACCTAACTAAACAAGGTGATTTTGATTTTGATGATTTACCCAAGTCTAGAATGATGTTTTCAAAGCTCTAAAGTTGTTTTTGGGATGAGTTTTGATAAATGTTTGGATGGATGAAATGTTTGATTTGATCCTAAATGAACCCAGGAAGGACTTGTTTACTAGGCCAAGATAGTGAAGAACATGCTTTTCTCTAAGAGTATTTCAAAATCAAAAGACCAATGTTTGCATGAAAACCATATGACCAAAAGATGCCAAGCACATGTGTGGGGTCCAATTAATTTAATCTTTCCTTAATGGATTCTTTTTACCAGAAACACACTCTTGATTAGATTTTGAATCTAGATGTCTAATGTCTCAACTTTCCCCTTATCCTGCAAAGCGTATTATGCGGAAACCAAGGAAATTTGAGGCAAGAGTTACCTATTGTTGACCTTAGTAGGAGAAAATTGAGATGAAATCCAAATGCTTAGAAGCCTCTAAGGATACAAATCCCAAGGGAAAGCAATAACATGTGAATTTGTTCAAGGATATTTGCTTCTCCTAAAGGGTTTGAGATTTGATGCTTATGTTGATTATTGTTTTTCAATGTTTTCGATCAAAGCACTGTGTTTTCAAACTAACTCACAATAACACCCTAGCTCAATTGGTAGATTTTTCTTGGTGGGCTTGCCTCATGCCCTTCATAGAAGAGATGATTTTACATGAAACCAAGGAGAGAGTACAAAGGTAAGTTAAGAGTGAAGTCTTAACCTCTATACTTTAACCAAGATTAGACATGGCAAGTAACTTCTTGGAATATAAGTTCCAATGCACCACTTTGATAAACTCGCTCAATGGATCAATTGGTCACTACAAAAAAAGGGTTCTATTTTGGACTTTCTGTTCATGGAGATTGACCCATACGGCGAGAGTCCCCTTTCAGATCCATCTCATCGGAATCAACCACGTGATACTGGTGTTTACTCCAATACCCACATTTATATCTCGGTTGGAAATACTCTTGGCTTTAGAGTGTTACCGGTTGAGTCGTTACCTTGGGTGAGTACTTTTCCCCCAAGGCAAGCCCTCTAGGATAAAAAAAAGCAAGCAAAGATAAAATCCATAACTCGATCAATCTTTGACGACACAAAGAAAGAGAATATACGCTGTGATGCTCTACTTACACTCGCACAAGATTTTGTTCAATTTTAAACCCAAACTGAAGTGTGAAGGCAATATTTTATGCAACTTAATGTCATCAAAAAGGCTTTTGATTCTCAAGATCATTGTGAAGTGCGAGAGAAGTGCATACGCCTTTTTAGATGAGATTATTTTGCATAAAAGATTACAAAACATAAAAGAAACATGTTCGTTTTAAATCCCACAAAGGAATAATGACTTCATTTTTAAGCACCAAAGGAAATGTGATAATTTTCTTTGTTCAATTTTAGAACCCAAATTGAAGCTAGTAAATGTCTAACGTTATTTTTAACCCTTTGTGACAAAAAATTGAAGTGTTCTTTTTAAACCCCAAAAGATGTGAGTTGATTTCCAATAGAAAACTAAAGCATGAAATGGAAGCCCTTTTAAAGTATTTAAAAATACTTTGTCAACTTTGAATTCAATGCCTAATTGTCCAATTTCAATCTGCTTGTGATTTATTCATCTTGCAACACCATCATATAAGTGATCCCCCATTTGAGAAAAGGCCACCATTGATTTTGTACACCAACTATTATGCCAAGTACTGATTTAGGAGACTAATGTTGGCAATCCAAAGGTGGAGTCCCCAAGATTTTTGTATTAACTGTATTCAACAAGAAAGTTTAGTATAATCCAGTTTGGTAGCCAATCCACCTATAAAATCCAATACACATTAATATCAAAGCGAAAATCTACCAGATGGTAGTAGAAATAATTGTCTCTTGTCTAGCAGACACCGATGGCACTGACATTGAAAAAACATTTGATGTCTCAAATCGATATTAATTAAAAAACAATACACCTACTCAATCACAAGATTTCAAGGTATATTCTGTCTTGGAATGAGGTAAAAAACAACAAGGATTCTCTATTCATTCCTGATATTTAAGCTAATCTAGCAGCAAAAAATAAGATTTCTGACATAAATCTTACAGAAGAACATATCAATAGTTTGATTTTGCATGAAGGTAGGTTTTGACAGTCGAGGATTCTATGGGTTTGGCTTCATTGATTATGTGTAACAAAAAATTCATAAAGGATTCTCAGGTAGATGATGAGTATGATTTCCATAACATTCCAAGAAGAAAAGAAAAAAAAAAAGAAGCATTTGTAACTCGCCAAACAGGCATTAATGAAATAGTGAAGATTCAAAAGTGCCTTTTAACACAACAAGGGCATTGCCATCTATGTTTTGATAATCCTCCAAGACTAAAGCATCTGACAATCTCAATTTTAAAATTTTGCATACTCAATGCTAGGGATTGTGTTTTGAATAATGAATAGGCCGATATGAATAATGAAACGTGCTTCAATTCCTTATAGAGAAATGAGTATGATATGCCTCATGGATTTGAGTTCTGTGATAGGTTGAAAAATGTAAGAATATGCTACTGGTTTTATTGGAGAATGAAGATTTGTAGTATGGTGCTACGCAGGCCCCCTAAACTCTCCATGATATTTTTATGCTTCAAGAATATCATGCAGGATTTTTGCTATTTAATGCATATGAAATATAACTGATATCACATCATTTCTTAAAACACCAGAAATAATGTGCAATTAATTGCATACTCCTTTCAACAATAGTGGAAATTCAAACATGCAAGCTTTAATGTGTCACACCCAAACAATAACCTCCTTCACTATCCATAGATGTGAGTTGGTGTGTTTGAGGATAGCCATATGGTGTTGGCCCGTGCACAACAGACCTGAGAAATCACACCCTCAAGCTTCAATCAATATTCGGTAGAGTTAGATATACATTAGTTGCTTCCCAAATGAGTTAATCTATATTTAATGAACAACACACAAAAAACAAGAGATCCATGACAACAAAAGGCCCACGCATTCACAACCCCTCTTTAATTCGCTCAGTAGGAAAGGTCAGATCTCTACAAGGCTAGCAAGTTGCAGTACAAGCTGAGTGTAGTATTGGTTCAAAAATCATTATTAAGTCTACATACTAGCCTCCCTGGGATTGTGACTGCTGTGGTAATATCTTTCTTGTCATAGCATGTGCCTTCTATTCAAGTGTAGCATTGAACATGTCTAGTGACTGTGTTGCTAAATGCATTAGATTTATTTTGATATTTTCTCTTCACATAGCCACACTTTTAACGGTAGAAACAACAATAAATAAGATAAGTAATGATAAGGATAGGAGAAGCAGTGATATTAAATGCAGGGACCCAAAGTTGGCAAGCAACTTCCTTTCAAACAAAAATATAGAGCACTTTCAGGAAGAATGCATAACTAGAGAAGGCGTGTGAAATGTAATTGATAGGTGTAAAGCGCCTAAAATGGTCTTGTTGAAAAGGACTTAAAAGCTTTCAATAAAATACATGAATAGCAACCATCGGTGTACGCCAAAACAAAAAAACAAAAGATTTCAAAGTGATGCAATTGGCAGGTGTAAAATTGTATTCCCTAGTCCTTCACAGCCTTAAAGGATTTTAAAGAAATTCTATCAAATGCAATTGCATAGATGTAAGGCTAGTGAACACAATTTTCACCCTTCAATGTTATCGTAAAACAAACCTACATTTGTTTTCAAACTTGCAGTAAGTGAATGATGACAGACCCAATCCATTACCCAAAAATTCCATAAAGTTACACATCTACTTGCTCATGGTGAGGTAAGTGAATAATGACAGACCCAATCCATTACCCAAAAGTGCCATAATGATTCAAAATTTAATTTGACAATGAAAAGTTTTAATCTGCATAAGGAGTACCTTTTTCAGATGTTGGAGTAGAAGCTATGTTAGTTAACAAGTATGCAGAAAAGAAAAAATGGTAAAACCTTAATGAGGCGCCTGCACTATCTTTTCAAAAGAAAAGAGCCCCCGGATACTTGGATGGATCAAAGAAGAAGGTATTGTCAAGATAAAACAAAAAAAGCGGTCGACTGCCTTGAGAAAGCCAACTAATAAGAAATTATGAAATAATATACCTACAGGGGTATGCGCAAATTCTAACAGCATAAACATGAGCAACCATTGTGATCAAATTTTATACTATTGTGGCTACAAGATTATTCCCATCTATCATACAGATAAAATGCATCAACATATAATATCAACACAAGATTATCCACTTTGAAAGGTAGATAAAATGCAATAGCATATAGAGGGGTTTACAGTGACTCGATCGCTTTACTATTAAAACAAAAAGTGTTGGGTGGAAAACAGAGAGTGCTGAGTGAAAAATAGAAGACACAAATGTCCGTTATGACCGTATGTAAGAATATTCAAAAACCAATTTGTTGTCAGTTTATATGCCCTCCTTCTAGCGCTAATATGAAGTACCTAAGTCTACAAATGAAACCATCTCAAACACTCATTAGTGGGGTTAGTTTACATATGAAAATCTATGAATACCTCTATGAAATAACAATGCCATACTTCAAAGATGCAAAAAAATAAATAAGAAGATAAAATAAACACATAGAATCAAGAAAAAGTACCTATTCCATATTGGATTGGTGTCAAATGTGCAAATGACCCTTTCCCAATCCTTGCTCAAAAATTGAAATGATGAGATGCAATGGAGATGAAGAGCAAAATTAGTTCTCAAACCAAGAGAGTAACTTTGCATGAAGATGTAGATGCTTTTCATGGAGATTAAGCCCTCTATTTATAGATTTATCTTGATGAGAGAATGACCAAATGGATGAATGTGGGACTATATGTAAATCAATGAAAAGAGGCCACTTGTCAACTTGTGATAGGCTTGAGGATGAGCACATTTTGGCCAATGTTCCCAAGAGGGGGAAATTTCAAATTCAAAATTGGGAAATAAATGTTGAGAGGGGGACATGAAAATGGAGAAGTTAATGAAATTTTGGAGGGGACAAGTCAACTTGTCATCATTTTCAAACTTGAAGGAATATTCTGTTTTATGCCAAGTTGATGGAAAATAAGGATTTTAATAAATCAATAAATTGATTTATTTGTGCAAATGGGAATATCTAGAGGATGTGATGGGTGGTTAGGTTAGGATAATTAGGATTAGATTAACTTAATGATGATTAGGTGAGTTTGACCCCTTTGACTTGAATATTTGTATTTATTTAAATCAAAAGGGGAGAAATATGAATTTGGGGTTTTAATTAAATAAAGTTTAGTTTATTGAATTAAAGAATGATGCAAGATAAAGGTTAGTTAATGAAATGTTAGGATTTAATTGATTTATTCAAATGATGTAATGATGAAGTGGATTTATTTAATTTGAAGGATGAAATGTTAGATTTGATTAAATGAAGGTTATTTGATTAAACCATTGGATTGACATGTATGCATATTTTGCATGTCTACACAAACAATCAATGCACGAGCCTTCAAACAAACGTCATCCCACCAAATCCCTACATGTCAAATGAGAATGTACCGAGTACAAGTTTTCCAAACATGAATCCGACAAACTTTGGGATAAATATGTTTGCAAATCATACAATTCAAAGTCCAAACAAGATGTTAACAACTCCGTGTAGTTACCTAAAACAAGGAAATGTGATTCCCAACATCAACAATGTTCAATTTCAACCTATAATGCCAAGTTTGAACACATCCGAAATCAGAACATTGTCCAAAATCAATTTGTTCATGATTCCATTCAAAAATCACAAGTATGCATACCAAATCTGCTTGAACAAAAACTAAATCAACTATATGAAGGGAGTCAATATCAAATTTGGAGAGATCAAATTGCTACACTTACCAAAATAGTTGAGTCATTGCACCAAGAGACATCTCCACCACCATTACCCATATCAACATCACTCCTTGGTTTAGGGCTTCCCCCTTTACCTAGCACCAATCACTCCATCCAAATCAATCCACCTAACACCAATCAAGCCATCACATCAAAACCTTTGAATATACCATCAACATCACACCAACAGATGGTATCTAATCAAATGACAACATCAATCCTGACAAATCAAAATATGGTCTCCCAAAGATCTATCACCTCAGTCATTCCAACCATTCCTATCACCTCGATCAATCCCATCATATCTCAAACCCTCACAATCACTCCAAGCGTATCTCAACCACTCCTCACTACATCCAACAAAATTCTAAATTCGCCACCACTAGCACCAAAACCAAACGTAGCAAGACAATATAACATTATGCTAATAACTCACCAGGCCTACCAAAAGGCCATCCAACAATATCTAGCCATGCAACAAGCAACACGAGCTCAACAAGTGCAACAAGCCTCTCAAGCTGGCCAAGCCTCTCAAGCTACCCAAAAAACACAAGCACAAACATAAAAAATGATAACTATTGAGGACAATGACCAAAATCTATCCATCAATGAACACCTTAAAGATGTTTCCACCTCATCAAATAATCAAATTAACATACATCGAGAATCACTTTTCAATCATGATCAAAATCCACCAACAATACTCAATAATGATCTAATTCAAGAAATGTCAACATCACTTGACCCTATGGTTGAAGACATTCACAATCTCTTTGCCACAATTGTTGAAAACAATGTTCAAAATCTCTCAATTAAGGAGCACCTTGAAGATGTTTTTACCACATTTGATGATCAACTCACCATACATCAAGAGCCACTTTTTAGTGATCTATTTCAAGGAGTGTTAGGATTATTTGATCCTATTGACATAATGCACGATCCGTTCACCTATGATCATGTTGAAAATGTCTCTACATAGCCTTATGAGTTAGAGGAATGTATATCTCAAGAATTTATTCCAAAGCATGATCAACATCTCTCATCAAAGTCTAGCAGTGGTCCTTTCCAAGACATGTTGACCCCCTTTGACCTCATGGTTATAGATACTAAAGGAATCCTCAACTTGTCACTTTATCCAAGTCCACTCAAAGATCAAGAGGATATTGAGCCATTCCCCATGCCTAATGATGACATCCAAGAACCCTTTGTAAGCAATCCATCCTTTAAAACTAGCCCATGTCAAGAACTTGATCCAAAGCATGTTGAAAGCAACTCCGAAATCATTCAAGATCAAGAATTTGTATCTTCAAGATACTACAATAATCTAATGGACACTCTCTTATCTATGCAAGATGATCATATCCATGTAGCACATACTCCTCCATCTACCCATGAGATGCTTTCTATGGATGGACACGTAGATGATCTTCATCTAGAACAAGATTATGTTACATAAAAAGAGAAGATTATTAATTCCTATAGTCAAACTGAGTTATCAACATCGGGATCAGATATATCCCAAATTCATACCGAGGACGTTAGGTATGCATATATCTAGCATTATCCGCTCAAGGAAACAAGTTAGACAAAACAATATAATCCAGAGTTAGCAAAGCAAAAAATTCCAATGTCATCTACAGTGGTCATTTGTCAGAGCATGTTTACTGAACAAGACATCTCAAAACAAGCAGAATCAAGGAATGAAGGTGCCACTAGCACTATACTGGGGGAAACTTTGTCTCAAGAAAACGTCAACATAGGGAGCACGAAGAATCCTTATGATGAAACTGATACCAATACTACAACCAGCCATGTCATGAATCTTCATCTACCCATCACCCCATCCATGAATTGTGACCAACTTCAAAAGGAAGATTTGAATCAAAGTAAGAAGAACGTTATCAAGGAAAAAGAAGCTGGAAAGCATAATGGACAAATCAAATACAAATGGACACCAAAAAATACAAAGAAAGATCATCCCTATCAAACTCCATCAGTCAAAGAAACTATGGGGAAAAATAAAAAATGGAAAAGTATCCATCAAAGATGTCCACAAAAGAAAAAGTAGGCTTTTCAAGCGATGTACAAAGTATATCAAGCAGTTGGTCCTAATTCCGCATACACTTTCGTATCCACCCATCATTGCTCATCTTCCCAAGTTTGGAGAGTCAAAGATTCCAAGTTGTCAACCAATCCATCTTTTATCCCTAAACACATTCCAACCACGCCTCCATGCATGATATCCAATTCTCGCATTGACCATGTATTGGCAATGACCCTTCATCATAAGGATTCAGAAGGCACTTTATCACGATGTATGCATAGAGACAAAGTTAACTCCGATGTCAATGAAGCAGATTAGGAATCTCAAAAGTTGTATACAAGTGCATGTATCTTAGCAAAGAAATTTCTTCAAGAAGGATATCGATGGCACATTATGACAGGGGCATCTACATCAGGAACACCTTGTGATTCAACATGAGTTTAAAATCTTTCAGAAAAATAAAAAAAATAAAAAAATATGAAAATCCAATAAAAAAAAAGGATTGAAAACATTAAAGAAAAAAATCGTCCTCTGGTGAAAACTGCATGTGCAGCGCTTTGGGCAAGAACATGATGAAAACCTAGCAAACAGGCATCATGTGTAGAATCGAGCATCTATGTGTGACAGTTCAGGTGAAAGCATCTCATTCCATCTGTAATAAATCTAGCATTCCATCCATCTCAGCCATAATAAATCCATTTCATCCATGAATCATTTATCCAATCCATCTTTATCCATTTTCATCCATCATCCAAGTTATCTTGATCTTGATGAAAGTTTGGGGCACATTTTATGCTTTCTTATGGTAAACATCTTGACATGGGCCGTTTTCATTGATCCCATCCTATGCAGCATTATCTGAGCCATGAAGCATTATCCAATGAGCATTCTTTATTTGAACACCTTATCTTATCACAAGATAATCCTTGTCATCCTTTGCATACTTACCATATCCATCCATCCATACACCTATCCAATCATCTATCCATAACATTCCATGCATTGCTAGACACTGGGGGTAGATATGTACATCTTGCTTCGAGAATAAATATTGATCTATATCCTCCAACTTATGTGGTGATCTAAACATTGGCAAGCGTGAAATCAAATACATCCACCACTTGTGAGAAAAAATCCAAATCACTAGCCCATGGCATATTTTGATGAGAAGACATTCCTTATTATTCTTCATCTTTCGTTGAACATCAATCAAAGTAATCACTATCAGTTGCATCTAACGTACCCTTCAAACTTCACATCAAATCATTCGAACAACTTTTGTTCCAAATCAAGCTTCATCAATCATGATCAATCAAATCCAATAAAAAAAATCATCATCTCGGGATATCCTTGTGTTGCTTAACACTATCCTTGCATTGTTGTGCATCCTAAACAATGTTATCATCATCAATCCATCTCAATCCTCATGTTTCTTAACACTATCCTTGCATTGTTGTGCATCCTCAACAATGTTATCATCATCATTCCTAATCATTCAAATCCTTGCATTGTTGTGTATCCTCAACAATGTTCTCATTATCATCAATCCATCAATTCAATCAATCAACCTTAGCTTGGTTTTCAACAAAATCCCAAATAGAGCACTGATATCATCAGACATATCCATATCCAAATCGTCAAAATCATGTGAAAATCCAAAAACATTTAAAACATATCAAAATCCAAAAAAATCCATAAAATAGAAAACATCAAAAACATAGAATCCGAACTACGTCGTCTCAGAACTTAAACGTAGGCAAGGCTAATCTTTGATCAGCCCTCGAGACATCAAAATACAAAAACATTCGAAAAACACAAAAACCCAAAACATCACAAAATTCAAAAATCAAAACATTTGTAAAATCTCAAAAACACCAAAAAGAGCCTCAAAACATTTCAAAATGTCAAAAAAAATCCAAACATTTGAAAAAAATCCATCTGTCTCATCTCGCGTTCACCCACAATAATCAATCATCCATAATAAACTGATCATGACCTTCATCTTTGGCAACACAAATATAAACAACCACAACAATCAGCAAAAGCAAGCTTCAAACACAATCAAAATCGAAATAACAAACCTTTAAATGCAAAATCAAACTCTTGATCATTTTCAAACATGTCAGTCAACCTTATATCAATAGCCTATCAATCAACTTATCAAACCATCATCATCCTATACAATACATGTCCTAGGATATATCATTCTGACAATGGGCATCATTTTGGATATCACTTTGGATTCTTATCCTATCAAAACAAATCCATTTGGCTAGAGATATGAAGAACATTGGCTTGTTTGCATACTTCATCTTTTCTTTTGATTTATCTTATTGTGCTCATTCCAAGGACCTCTCGATGATATCCAAATGAAGGATTTAGAGACATAGGAATGGGGCAATGATCATTATCCTTTTGTCTGTTGTGCTTGTTGAACGTTCTTGTAAAATAACTTGGCGAATACTTGCTTTGTTAGGTACATACTAGCAAGGTTTCCATATGTCAAGTGTGAACAAGAATACTCCTATCTGCTTGTTGATTCAAAGTCCATCACACAAAGTACAACGCCATCCTGGTCCTTTATACCTTGATGCATCGTGCTTAGGCGTGTTATCAAACATAAGGTAAGTATCCCTTTTAAAATCCCAATCCTTGATAAGCGAATCATCCATTTCTCGTCATCATTTCATCATCATCATCTCTCATAAAGTTGGCTTGTTGGATCCTCCTATCATCATCTAATATCTTCTTTTCCGCACTAACATCACAGCATGAATAGTTAATCATCATCACCAATGAATTCATCTTGCATCCACAAACCATCAGTGTTCTGCATATCATCTCACATGCATAATAATCATCATAATATAGATCTGATAGTCTAAGCATCACATAAATCATACATTTGCATAATCATAGAATATGACATCATTCATCTCATCCATCTCACATCATATCATCATTTAAGTTTCTTTAAGATAATATAGATTTGTTATTGTAAGCATCTTAAACTATCTCATTTGCATCATCATCCATAACCATCCATCTTGAACCTCTTTATCGCGAGATTGACCCTCAAATCAAATATTTTCTCTTAATCTATTGAGGGAGCAATGTACTAGTGTACTTCTTTCCATTGGGGCATCTAAAAAATTAGAAATTTTTTGAATTTTTATTGTGGAAAGTTTATTCTTTGAACCAATGTAGCAAGTACATTGCTTCAAAGAGGGGAAAAATGTAGACATGCAAAATTAACATTATGCATTCAATTAGGTCCATTCATTAAGTAAACCAGATTCACATCCATCCACCCATCAGGTAAATTAGGTTCATTATCCATTTAAGTTAAATAAATTAACTTTATTTGATCATTACCTCATTTGATTAAATAAATAAATTTTAATCAAGCCATAACATTTCATCTTTCATAAACTATCTTCTAATCTCATCTCATGCAAATTAATCCACCTTTATCTTGCATCATCCGTTTAATTAAATAAACCAAACATTTATTAAATCCCATATTCATATTTCTCCCTCTTGATTTAAATAAATCAAAATATTTAAGTCAAGTGGGTCAAAATCACCTAATCATCATCTAAGCTAATCTAACCCTAATTAACCTAATCTAACCACCCATCACATCCTCTAGCTTTTCCCACTTGCACCAATAAATCATTTTACTTCATTTATAAAATCAGCATTTTCCATCAACATGGTATCTTTAAGAAATATTCCCTCAAGTTTGAATTCAAAAACAAGTGGACATGTACATCCAACAAAGCATTTATGAGGCCTTACATGGCTCTTACATGTCACTTGCAGAAGTCAAACTCAACATTTACTCTCAAATTCAAATTTGAAATCTCCCTCTCTTTGGCACATTGACCAAAATGTGCTCATCCTCCAACCTATCACAAGTTGACAAGTGGCTTCATATCATTGGTCAAATCTTTGTCCCACATTCATCCATTTGGATATTTCTCTCATCAAAATAATCTATAAATGAGAAGCTTCATTCTTCATCAAATCCTCAACAATCTCCACAATCATTCATGCAAAGTCATTCTCTTAAACTGAGAACTGATTTTGTCCACCATCATTGGCAACATCAAGCATATCAAGGGTTGGGAAAGGGCTATTTTCCACAATAGCACCAATCCACTATGAAATAGGATTTATTTCATGTTTTATATACCTTAGTTTATCTTGTAATTTGTTTTCATTCTAAAACATGATTTATTATTTCATAGGAATCTTAGATTTGTTCATTTTGAAGTGAAGGAAGATTTAAGATTCACAGTTTTTGCATCCTAGGACTTCTTAAATTTGCATTAGTGAAAGTATCATTAGGCGTTCATTATTGCATCTTGTTTCATCATTTCATTTTAAAATTTTGCATTATTAGTCTTTATCTACTATGTGCAAACCAAAAAACATTCAAAAAAATCAGAAAAAACATAAAATACCTCCCATGGGACTCATTCGCCACCTTGGGTGAATCAGTCCCACTGCAATTTTTTAATCAAAATTTATAAAATGTAGTTTATTACTTTGCACATTTTTGTGTTCTGCAGTCTCTTTTCTGTTATAGTTCAGTTATTTTATGTTTCATTAGCATAGGCATCCTTTTCTTTCATGGTATTTATGGATAGTTTTATATTTTTGCAAGTTTCCTTTTCGATATTCATTCCTAGTTCTTTTAGATTAGATTCCTTGATACATAAAAACAAAAAAATAGAAACATCAAACCAACCTTTCAAACAAATGATTCAATTTAGGAACATCTCATCCAACCCCCTTAGTAGTGATGATGTAGACAAGTTAGATGAAGTTCTCCAAGACTTCCTCTCACCCACTTCATCCTCTAAAGCTTGCAATGTGAACCGTAAACAAATTAATGATACCTTATCCCTCCAACCTTTTGGTCGTGATAACTAGACTTGTTAGATGACTCCCTTTGGGACTTCATCTCACTCCAATCATCCACTAAGGTTCATTGTGAGAAATCTACAACTAAGGATGTTAACATGATTCAACCTCAACTCATTCTTTACCCACCCTTCGATAAACTTAATCCTTCTAATAAACTTGAGTATGCTATTTACCCACCTAAAACCATCGTGTTGCCACAATCAAGTAATGTTACTATTGCTCATACATATAATACTTGAAACAATCTGCAACCACAACAACCAATCCCACCCTCGTTACCTTTACCCAATCCACCTAGTGCTCCTTGTTACCTCACACACACCAAGGAATATGATCTTGTTGAACAATTAAATAATACTTTGCAAAGATTTCCCTTTGGGATTTACTTTAGAATTCACCAAATTGCCACACTATCCTTCAAATAGCCTTACAACAAATTGTAGTTCCCCTTGGTACTACTCTGAATGATGTGGCAGCTCTAATCCATGGAATGAACTAAGTTAATCTAGATATTACTTTCCATCAACATCAGCTCCCTCCTTTAGAGTTGTGAAAAAAAAATGAAGCCTTTATGATAATTCTCAATTCAATCGCATAGGCATCAAAAGAACCCTTATAGATAATGGTTCTACCCTTAATGTGTGTAGTGTGAGTCTCCTTGATAGATTGCATACTGATAAGTCACAAATAATACCTAATTTTGTATCCATTTGAGGATTTGACAATACAACAAAGCAACCACTTGGTATAATCACTTTACCAATTATGGTTGTAGCAGCTACTTTGCAAACTCCTATTCATGTCATGCCTTATGATCTTTCGTACAACCTTCTTTTAGGCAGACCATGGATTCATGAGATGAATGTAGTGCCTTTGACCCTTCATCGTATCATTAAATATGTCTATAAAAATCACATTTATCAAGTTGAAATAGACCCCGAGCTTGAAAGTTGGTTGCACCTTGAAAAAGGAGGTACAAGTCCTCTTAAAGCATTAATTTTAACATCCAACATAGACCCTCTTGAAAGTGAACAAAATGATGCGAAATTGGTATCTAAGTTCTTTGGCGATGATTGGGGATCCTTATAATTCACACCTTCATTCATGGGTGAATACATAATCACACAAAAGATAGATGAGAAACACGACCAACCAGCAATCATGTAAACTCAAAATTCTAAAAAATCTTCTCAAACATCTATCTCTTCTACTTTGGAAGAAAATGCAACATACACCACAAATTTTGATGAGATAGATTATTAATCCCCACCTAATCTGAAAGAAATGGAACGAATTTATGGAAAAGGCTATGAACTTATGAAACAACTAGGATATACTAGAAAAGGGTGTGGAAAACATGAACAAGGTATTCATGTTCCTATTGAACCAAATATACAAGAGACAAAAACTAAATTGGGCTATTCTTTTTCCAAGATAACAAAAGCTACTCATGAACCCTCTTTGAATGCCAACACTATTATATGTCAACCAAAACATAAAATCACCCTCAAACATCTTGAATTGCTTGATATATAAAATTACAATCATCATGGAGATATGTTGACAATGATGAAACTCTGAAACAAATGTTAGGAGTTTATGATAACTCATCCTCTCCTACTCCCATGAAACAAATTCCTCATGCTAAGATTGTTACCAAAGAAGACTACAATGATGTCATTGAAGAATCCTATGAGACTAAAGTTCCTAAACCTAATGCACTCCCTTTAGGAGATACGATTGATGTTCTAATGGACATTGATGATAAAGACAAGGTTACTACAATTGGGAAGTGTCTTGACGATGAAGAACAAGAGGATACTACAACTTTACTTCATGATTTTCCTAAAAAAAATTCTTAGAAATATTCTAATATGGATAGGAATTGACCCAAAAATTGTGACACACAACACCGTTCTCTTTGAAAACGCTAAACCCATTCGTCAAAAAATACAAAAAATGCACCCTAACATAGCCTTGCATGTTAAAGCAGAGTTGGAAAAATTTCCTGATGCAGGCTTCATTTGACCTATTGATTATTCTCCTTGGATCTCAAACATTCTCGTAGTTGCTTTACCCTATAATCATATTAGGATATGTACAAATTTTCGTGACCTGAATAAAGCTTCTTTAAAAGATGACTTTTTTTTCCTAATATTGACAAGATCATGGATTCAACTGCTGGACATGCTTTGTTGTCATTCAGGGATGGATTTTATAGTTATAATCAAATCCTTATTAATCCTCAAGATCAATACAAAATTTCCTTTACAACTATTTGGTGAACATTTTGTTGGTTTGTGATGCCCTTCGGTTTAAAGAATGTTGGCACAACTTATCAATAGGAAATGACATTAATATTTGATGATTGCATACAAATGTTTTTGGAAGATTATGTTGATGATATCTTAGCTAAATCATTATCACAAAAAAACAATGTAAATGCTCTTTAGAAAATCTTCAAATGAATACGTAAATATAATATGTGCTTAAATTAAAAAAAGTGTCTTTGGCATAGATTGTGGTAAACTTTTTGGGTTTGTCATGTCAAATAGAGGCATTGAGGATGATGCAAAGAAAATTGATGCAATCATTAACATGCTATCTCCTAGGAACATTTCTCAATTGCAAACGTTACAAGGTTGAATTCAAGCTATCTATCATTTCATTGCATCTTTAGCCGATCACAAATTACCTTTCACGTATCTTCTTAAAAAGGGTGTACCTTTTGAATGGGACGAGGATTGCATGATTTTGAGAGTTGAAAGCAATACCTTGCAACCCCACCTATTTTACAACTTGCTATTCCTAACAAACCATTTATCTTGTACATAGCCGCTTCAGCCCATGCTCTTGCAACATTGTTGGCTCAACAGGATGATAATGGCAAAGAACATCTTGTTTATTACATCAGTCAAACCTTAATTGACTGTGAAATTTGATACTCACCAATTGAAAAACAATGCTTAGCTCTTGTATTTGCTACTAGTAAATTGCGACATTATTTACTAAATGCTGAAATACAAGTCATGACAAAATGTGATCCACTTAAGCATCTTTTCAACAAAATGGACCTTTCTAGTCACTTAGCTAAGTGGGTGTTGTTAACTGAGTTTGACCTTAAGTTTTTTTCACAAAAATCAATCAAAGTACAAGCCTTAACTGATCACTTAGCTGACGCTCCTTCTCCTCTCACTTTACCTAATCACAACTCCTTTCTTGATGACAGTGTCTTAATCGCTGATGTTAAAACATGAGAATTGTACCTCGATGCATCTAAGTGTAGAACCAGTTCTAGTGCTGGAGTGGTCTTATTTCCACTTGATGGAAAACCTCTCCCCCTCTCCTATCGATTGAATTTCTTATGCACAAATAATGCAGCTGAGTATGAGGCATTAATCATAGGTTTGCGAGTCTCTTTAACAATGAACTCTAAACATAAATATAAGATCTTTGGTGATTCACAATTAGTTATCAAACAAATCAATGGTATGTATCAAGCTAAACGTGATAAGTTATTAAAATACAATGATCTTACAATGAGATTGTTAGAGAAGTTTGAATCATTCTCCATTGATAACATCCCATGAAAGGACAATCGACATGTAGATGCAATGGCGAGTGTAGCTTCTCTTATATCCACTCTTGATTGTTCAAGAACCTTCACCTTTGTTACTCATCCCATCATGAAACCTTCCATTGATACTCAATTGGAATACATTTTAACAACAACTCAACATAACTCGTGAAAATGGTATGATATAATTTACCATTATTTGAAAGATGGTTCCATTCCTGAGCCCACAATGACAAACACTAGAAAATGTTTATGCAAAATAACAACTAAATATGTGATTATTGTTGATGTGTTGTATAGAAGATCCTTTAATGGCCTCTTACTAGGGTGTCTTAAGGATTCTCAAATCCTTATAGCCCTTGAGCAGGCTCATGCTGGTGCCTGTGGCGGTCATTTTGGAGGATGGTCGTTAGTGCAAAAACTTATCTGTATGGGTTATTATTGGTGACATATGAAGAAAGATTTCTTCGCTTACATTAAACAATGTCACAACTGTCAAGAGCATAGCAATTTGATTCATGCTCCTGCTTCTGAGCTCTGTGTCCAAGTTCCCATTTGGCTATTTTCAGTGTGGGGGTTGGATCTTATTGGAAAAAATTTACCTCCCTCTTCTTCCGAACATACGTTCATCATCACCACAACAAACTATTTCACAAAGTGGTTGGAAGCTATTCCTCTTCACTCTATGACTGCTGAAGTATTTTTTTGTTTCATATTGGAACACATAATTGCTCACTTTGGACTCCCTTCCGCAATCATTACAGACAATGGAACCCCCTTTAAAAATAATGAAGTCTAGAAATTTCTTGAAACATTCAACATTCAACATTGATTTTCAACACCGTATTATCCACAATCTAATGGACAAGCTGAAAACACTAATAAGATTCTAGAACAAATTCTAAAGAAAACTATTAAAAAACATTATAAGGATTGGCATACATAATTACATTATGCACTTTGGGCTTATAGAATGAGTGTTAGATTATCGACAGGAACTACACCTTATAACCTCGTTTATGGAACCAATGTGATCATGCCCTTGGAGTTAGAAATTCCTACATTACGAATTTCTCTCCAAGACCTTATTAATGATTTCACTTATAAATAACAATGCTTAAACCAACATGAGATGCTCAATGAAAAGCGCATTAATGCTCTGAGCATCTCCAAGCTTACATAAAATAATTATAAAGAAAACATAGCTCGCATGTCATTCCTCAAATGTTTTGTAAGGATGATTTTGTCCTTTCTAAGAATCAACATAATACTAATTATGTTGACAATGAAGATAGATAAATTCAGCCCTAATTGGTTAGGACCTTACATAGTTTATACCAGTTATGGGTCTGGTGCTTACATCTTAATGGAGCTTGATGAAGCACCCCTTAAGGAACCTATTAATACCACACATTTGCATCAGTATTACCTCTAACCTCTAAAGTTATTTGATGTCATTCTAAATAACTTTCACATTGCTTCATTCTTGACAACTCATCTTGTGTTTGTCTTGAGCACTAAGGTAATTATTTAAGTACATTTTATAATTACTTTAGGATTCATACTATTCGCCCTTGTGTTATGTTAAGTTAGATCCTTATATGAGTTATAGGTGTATTTAATTTAACATATTCTCTAAATGTTGTATCTACACTAAAACTAAAATGTGTTTTAAACTAGATCACATTAATCATGTAGAAATTAATTAAATATTTTTATAAGTCATTTAATTAATCACATTGTATTTAACATCCACACAAAGAAGCACATCATAATAACAACAAAGGTGCATATCTATATATATATGAAATTTTTATATACATCTTAATATCATATACAAAATCACCAAGGTCTGTGAGAGCTAGGCCCCTCGGGCTTTGGCGCTCGTGATCCAGTCCCTGGACGTCGTGAGGTAGTCGAGTGTGATCATGACCACAAACTTCCATGTCTAAGTGCATACTCAAAACACTGTACTCGATGAACAACCGCAAGATGCTCCTCTACCATCTGATCCCTTTCCACTCGTACCTGTTCTAGCTCTGCATGCAGTCTCAAGATCTCTACTGAGGTCTATGATGACTATCCTACACTCTCAACTTGATGGAGTCATCTCCTCACACTCTCATATGCTGCCCATACCCTCATGAAAGGTCTGAGTGACTTTGCATCCTCCTCCATGATCGGTGGGGGCATGTAGTTAGATCCATCTCCTTGTCGATGGATGCAGGCACTATCTCTACGACAGCCTGACAATAGAACTCTTGCTAGTCTCTCGTCACTCCTGCAAGATAGAAAAGGTACACAATCAGTACACATTATCATGATATATATAAACAAAACATAAATATACTCAAGTACATGCATAAAATCAAAAATTTATTCACCTATGTTGCTAGAAGCATGAGGGATATCAACCTCATCATCTCTAGGGGCATGGTGGAAGTGCTAGCCTCTCTTTGACTCTAGGTGTCAATGTTTTCCATAGCTACTGCATGTGATTTGGTCCTATAAGTGTGTGAGGACCCTCCATGCTCATCCCGATCCTCAGTTGCTACCTTGTTCCCCTCACTCAATGGTGGATCCTCCTCATAATACTCATCCTCCTCATCCTCCTCCTCCTCCTCATCCTCTCCTCCATCTTGGTCCTCATAGTTAGGATCAGCCTCTGAATCATACTCATCATCAATAACATCAGTAAATATATCTGATGGCTTGTATCGTACATCCTCTCCTGTATCCTCTAGCTCATCTCCCTCTTCTGGTGCTGGTCCTGAATCACCTAAAAGGAAATCCATGGGGATCACAGGAGCTGGTTATGTCATTGACCACCACTCCTCATGCTCATTTGTGCTACCAACATCATTAGCATTGGACGTTGGTGGCCGATCATGATCAAAATCATTAGAATCACTCTCACAAACATGATCTATGGTAAGCCGAATAGTATCACCTAGCCTCTAGGCAATTCACACTGATTTCCTAATGAAGGGGCACGCCCTCGGTGGTGTTTGTACCTTCCTGAATTGTCACATGACCCATCCATAATAAAAAGGTTGTACAACATAGTCATGCCTCCCAACTAGAACCCTATCCATCTGCATCCTTCATAGCTGTCTTGTGGGATCTAGCCACTATAGAGTGAGTAGATAAGGTCTTCATAAGATCTCATCCTCCTCCAGCTGGTCAAACCTCACCCTGTAAAAATGTAAATCTCTGTATTGCCACAAGCATCACAACAAATAGCTGAATGCTTATGGATATCTTACAGCTATAGCACAAGGGAACCTGACAAGCCTGATACAAGTGATATGCTCAAGGAACCACACATGTGGAAGTGTGCAGTGCACCATACTATCAATCTCTCGAAATAAAAATATGTGAAGATCATAGTATAAGTTTGCTAGAATGCAACAACCCCAAGCATAAATTTTCCTATGCTCGTACATCCCATGAATCAAATGTACCAATCCTCTATCTAAGTGTGCCACTTGTCCACCCAAATTGACAATGAGAGCCACTGTGTGCATCATAATCCATATAATAATAGGAGCTTATGAATATAGAAGAATGGGGAGCTCGATCCATTCTCTAACACGCTCATTGTGAACAGGTCCACCCACACAATATTGCATATCACTCTTCTTCTCACAGAATGACCGATCCCCCTGGAAATATACCCTCTCCCCCAAATAGGAACTCTGAGAATGTGGTGTGCATCCTCGAGAGTGATGGTCATCTCCTTGGTGGGAAGATAAAATGTACAAGTATCAACGTCCCAAAGCTTGCATAGGGCCATAAGCATGGCGTCATGGTATCTCATCACCGATGGCATAAGATATTACCAATAGATACCTATTGACTATAAATTCTCTATCTTTGTTGCTGATAGCACTGAAGCATGATCTCTCAGAAATGTAAGCTGGCTCCCCCCTAGCTGCTATCGTGAATGGGAAGGGACCTATCAAAATCATCACAAAATTCTCTAAAATTGATCTAATTTCTTTAATTTCTACATATATCTCATCATGCAAGTGTGCTAATATAAATCTAGAGCACTTTCCTAATAGCCCTAGACATTTTAGAACCCTTTTAGGACACTTCATGAAGAAACGAGACACTTTGCGAACAAAAGGGACACTCTATGAACAAATGGGACACTTTGCAAACTTTTTTTCCAAGAATCTAAATTAACCTATCCATGCATTAAAAATCATTAAATTATTACAAAATCACAAGGTGAAAGTTGAAAAACTATCTCACCTCATAGTACAGCTCGCCGCGTGCCACCTGCTCATGCAACTGATCCAACAACGAAGGTGTGTAGTCTCGTCTACTCGACATTTTCTTCTCTCACTTGTCACTATCAAGCTACAAGAAGGTAAAATGAATAGTAAGTGACAAATTACTCCCCTTTACTTCTCTAAATTTGTTTTCATCTCTTATGTATTAAAATAGGTTTATCTTCTTTTAAGAGTTAATAAATCATCTTTTCTTCAAAACAATATAACAAGAGATAGGGTAATCCATTTTTTAGCCTATTTGATGCATTTGAATCATGATTCTGCACCCAACATCATCAATCATCTATCATTATGCAGCATGGTACTTGGAAATACCCTATAGTATGATATTCCTTGTTTGACGTGGCTAGATTGCTACCTTGATTCCACCTACTTAAACCAAGTGGAACCAAGGGGGGCATACATCTACCCTCACATTGGATTCCTAGGAATTAGACAAAAGGATTTTTGTATGATTAATGAATGTGTGTTGTAGGATGCGGTTCCTAATGTTGTGGTTTTGCAGAGAACCACACTGGGGGCTTCATTCTCACGTCTTTTGAAAGAGTATCCTTTTATGTAATAAAGTGCACTGTTAAGAGTCCTTTAGCTTACATATGCACATAGAGTCATATGGGTGCTATAGTGGGGGCTAAATGTGATGTAGAAAATTGGACCCTCTTGAAAAAAGAGACAATTTCACATCTAACTAGACCTAATTTTAAATACCTTTATACTACTTATTCTTCAAAACAACATTTATAGACCCCTAAGACCCATTATTTTTGATCTAGAGACCCGTTTCATCTAATAAATCACTTAAAACCTGACAAACAACACTTAATTCTTTCATATCCTGAAAAATCACCTTCAAAAATCAGTAGTGGGACCCATTCGCCACCTTGGGTGAATGAGTCCCCTTTGGTGGGACCCATTTTCCAAGGGTGGTGAATGAGTCCCTTTTGAGGGAAATTCAATTTTGAGCAGGAATTTAATTAATTCAACTTGAATTTCTAGAGAATGTCAGCCTCTTAGGTCTATATAATAGGAAAATTATGTTTTATTGCTTATAAATACTCATTTTTAGTCATTTTACACATCTTTTAGTCATTTCACAAAAGTAATTTTTAAAGTTAAGTATTCTACAACAAGTTTCATTAGTAAAGTTGAAGTTTTAGGGCAATAATCTAGGGTTTTTGTAGGTCTTGAAGCTCACTTTTTGGATCAAAATTCAACATTGCAAAGAGTTGATGATGGATGCCTATGGTGAATCATGGAGAAATCTAGGTTGAGGAGATGCAACTAGCCATCAAATCACACCTAAAGACTTGTTTTCAAAGTGATTCCATCTTCCATTGCTTCTCTATCTTTAGATTAAGGTTTATATTTCATTTACATTCCATTTGCATGTTATTTTACCTCCATTTTTGATGTATTGTAAGATTTATACGATTGAGATCTTGCATCATTCAAATCTCATTTGCATCTCTTATTCTTGCATAATAGAATATGATTTTGACATACTTTATATTTTCCTACTCTTTAACACATCTAAGGCTAGGGTTTTATGCAGATTTTTATTCATTCAAGGTTTAATTACACAATTAGGGGTTTGACCAAGGAAAACCCCCCATTAAACAAATTATTTTAGGCTATTTTTTAGGAATTTTCTGAGATCCTGATTCAGGTTTCTATCAAAAATTATTGTACAGATTGTGTCAAGATGTAGAATAAAGATTTGAAATCACAAAAAATTGAAAGTGGACTAATTTTTCATGCATGGCGAATGAGTCTCTCCTAAGATGACATTTTGAGTTAGATGCAGATCCAAACATCCAGCTGATAGAAAACAACTTCTGTGTAGAAAAACCCTAAGTTGGGACTGATTCACCTAGGTGGCGAATGAGTCCCAGTCAGCTCAAAATAAGGTCTTGTCATATTTCTAGATTTCTTTTCACTCTTCTTTAGCTTCTCAGGTGCACACATTTTGAAAAACAACTTTCTATTTAGTTTAATTTGCATTTTTGTTCATTCTTTTAAGCCTTTTGCAAACAACACTATGTTTTCAAAAATTGCATATTTCTTAGGTTTTGCATTCATAATCAGTCAATTACATTATTTAGTTGCATTTAGATCATCTCATTTAGTGTTAATTACATCATACATTTCCTAATTTGAGTGAACCTAGCATATATTCCTTTGCGTAGGGTTTATCTCTCTGCTTTTAGGTGAAACATCCTAAGAGTGCAAGAGTAGCCTATAAGCCCTACCCAAAAATCTATGATTCAGCTAGATATATTATCTAAGAACATCATCATGGGCTAAATTTTTAGTTGGATTACATACATTAAGATTATATCTCTATCTTTTATTTCTTCTAGTCATTATTTGCAGTAAGTAGATCACAGTCTTCTAGATTCAGTATAGTGGGATGAGACTTGACAAATATTATAGGTTTCTTTTGTGAATCTCATAATATAGAGTTGGTAGACGCACTTGATAATAACAAGTTAACAATTCTAATTTTAATAATAAACTTTCCAATAGCAAAAAATAATTACATTTTGATAATTAATAACATATGTTTGAAAGAATAGATAAAGATAAAGTGTAAGGTAAACCATTAAATATTGTAACTATTTTACTTTTACATTAAAAAAGAGGTCTATCATATTTTTATGTTGAAGGCATCATCATTTTCGCCATTTTTCTAGTCATTTTGGCCCCTTTTCACTACTTTCCCCATTGCTATTGCTTCCCAAGTCCTCCAAAATATTCCTCACTGTTCAAAAATTGGAGTAATGAATGTTGAGATAGTTGACATCCTTGACAACATGACATAATTTGAGGTAAGTTGGTTACCCCTTTAATAGAACCCTAAATTTATTTCACTGATATTTACATTTCTGGTAAAATCTTGTGTTGAACTAAAGAAAAAATCTGGTAGCTCTAATTTCCAACATTCTTAGACCTACTTTTTGTTTATTGTTAATAGTCTAAAGCAAGAGCTCTTGGGAGATTTTGGGTTTCTTGCACTTTATAGAAATATGCAGTAGTAGGGTTTCAAGCAATTTCTCTAGCCTATTTTTGTCATCGACATCTTTGATAGTGGGACACAATTTGTACAGATTCTTGTGGTAAGTCACTTTCCATGGCTTGGGAGATTTTCTGGGAAGATTGTAGCAACATGTAATTACATTCTTGAAAGTGTGTTTTAGAAATTTTTATAGCTAATGTCTATGTCAGGATATTAAGCTAGTTTTTGAATGCACTTTGCTCAAATTTAATGTGGGATTTAAGAAGAAACCAATGCTTTTGTGAAGGATGGTGGAATTGAATGTGTGTCCCAACTTTTGTGAAGGATTGTGCAATTTGATGCATGTCCTATCCCATGATAGATGATTTTGCATTGCTTGCCTCATCTAAAAATAAATTTATTTATCTTCATGTGTGTTGGTAGTGATTACACAGCACATGACCCACTTAAGAAGTACATAGCTATAGCTCCGTTAAGACTTTGCAGGGAACAACACACTAACAAAGAACTAGAAGGAAGAGAATTAAAAAAAAATCTATTACCATATATCAAAAAAGGTTTACATTTAGAAAATTAGTTCAAACTATAGAGCCTCTGCTTTGTTCTCTTCTTCCAGTTTTCTTCTCTAACACTTTGCTACTGTAGCTTCTGTCAAGAACTTTAGATGTTAAGGTTGTCATGGACGAGGTTCCTTATCTGAGGAAAGAAATTTTGAAATTGTTATCCACAAATTCCATAAGTAAACAACATGATCTCGAGATAAAAAAATCATCTAAATTGATTTTTCCTAATTGTGATGTCAATTTAGAAAAGCCCCCTACCCTATTTGTTTGACATTTCCTAGCACTATTATTTTAAGTTGTATCAAGCTAAGTAAAGTAGACTATATCTAAATTGGGAAGTGCTTAAAAGCATTCTAGGAAGTTTCTAATGAAGTTCAAAAATAAATTATAGAAGCAAATATCTCTCTTGTTGTCTGTTGTATTATGGACCACTATTGTTTTTTAGTGCATTTTCCTTTCATTTGAACTTTTCTTCTGTTCTAGTAGGGGGTCTCAAGCTTTGGGAGAGTTCTCTTGACCTAGTGAGTACCCTTAAATAGGAGATCCATGATGGTTAGTTGTCATGCAGGGGGAAGTTTGTTTTAGAGGTAATAGTTAATTCCTCCTTTAAAATATTCCCTTTCTCTATTTACTTAGTTGGGGAAAGACTAATTGACCTAACCATGCCTTTCAGCTTTCTCTAAACTGGGTTTTTTAAGGAATCTTTATGATGCTAATCTAGAATAATAGTGCCCTTGATTAAGATTAGTAAAATTCCTATATATTTATCCTTATGTATGCATATGTTGAATGAGTGATTGCTTTATACGTGAATACTCTCCATGATCAAATAATATTCTTCTCGTTGATGATCCAAATGGTATAAGAATTTAACATTTTATACAACATTCTAGCATTCCCATTTTAATAGCTCATGCATGAATCAATTAAGATTGAATATTTAATACATCCTAGGCATGCCTGCCATCTAATTTCCAAATCTAGAAGACTATAAATAGCAAAAAACTTAAGCTAAAAACAAAAACTAACTCCAACATAAATTTAGTGACTAAGATATAACAAAATCCTAAAATTATCTTCCAATGCTAGTTTTTTAACTACTATAAAAAATATTGTGCCTTAAATTTGGAATTGTATCTCAAAATAACAAAATATAGCTGGACTCAAACTGCCAATTTTGAGTGAATAGTAGAGTGCCTAAGGATGATTTTTGCAACAATAGTTTGACTTTTGTTAGCCAACAATAATAAACCATGATATAAGTTGTTAAACTGATGATAAAATTAAAAAAAAGAAAAAAAAGAAAAAAAAGAAAAAAATTGAATATTGTATACCCACATGGATGCATTTTAAAAGAGAAATAAAATCCCAATTCAAGCCTTAAAAGTGAGGATGACATGAAATAAATTTTTTGTAACTTTCATGAACTACAAATTAATATTGCATCGTTCTGTTACTCAACAATCCCTATCATGGAAAACCAAGCTGAAAGTGTGGAAGCACAATGATCTCGTCGTAATCAATTGCAACATTTAAGGTATCATGCAAATAAGAAATCTATTAATAGATGAAGAAGAGAAAACCATCACAATCACCTTGCAAGCTCCTCCACACCGCCATCTTGTCTTTCCAATTACCCCTCCTGATTTCAACCACCTGCACCTCAAATATAGTCTACATTATACCCTAGTTTAGCCTCCCAAAACCACCATCCTTCACTATTTCCTACAAACTATTACATCGCTAGGAATTCCTTCTGTTCAAAGTTGGACACCCTATCAAACATTTTGACATGCCAAGTATGCATGGAATGATCTCTGGGAATAAAAACTAGGCTACTAAATGGTAGTAGTGCTTGTTCTAGATGCATTTAAAAAAAATGGAAATTGCTTCTCAAAGTGGAACAACATGGACCCTAGAGAGCAGCACACTTGTTTACAATGGCTATCTCAAATCAAGGAGATGCTCATAATAGGGAATAGAAACTAGGCTACTAAATGGTAGTAGTGCTTGTTCTAGATGCATTTAAAACAAAATGGCAATTGCTTCTCAAAGTGGAGCAACATGGACCTTGGAGAGCAGCTCGCTTGTTTACAATGGCTATCTCAGATCACGGAGATGCTCATATAAAGAGTTAGCCTTGCCCTCCAAGTTACTTATGCAAGAGGGGGACAACTAAAATAAAGTGGCCACATTATTTTTTTTCCCCAGGATATTATAGTAATTTCAAATTACTTTCTACATCATATACATAACTTGGATATACCCATCGTAAATAAATTTTTTTTTGTTTCCTAGTAGTATAGTATCTATGTTTGCAAAGCACATGTTCACGAGGCTTTGCAATATAAGATTTGTAATGACCCTAACTACAAAGATGTTCAATTAGATGAGGCCTCTTTCTTATGCTTGCCTATTGCCTCCATTGACATCTCTGACCTTCTAAATGCAACAACCTAAACTTTAGACCCCCTTGATGTTAGTTTCATGGAAAAAGATAATACAAACGAAGAACAATTGCAAGAGAATGTGCAAGCAACAACATCATTTGTGGAAAAACTGCCCCTTTCACGTACAAAAGTGCAAGAATTGCGAGCTTTGTTGCAATTAGGGGAAGGATGCCCACCTCCTACTATTGATTGGCCACTAGTTTCTCCTACTCCCCTCAATGAATACACCTTTGAAGGATTGTTTGTTACGACATTCCCATCATTGTTTCCAAAGGGCAGAGCTACATTCAATCAAAAAAATATGAAATAGGTCAAGCTAAATGAATATGCTCTCCATCTTCTTAGATACCATGATAATAGGTTTTTCTGGCACCCATAGTTTAGATACTTCATACTTAACATTCTTATGCCCCATTGTAGCTAGGCCATAGCTTCTGTATTTGTTTAGAAGCACTTGGAAAGTAGACTACCAACAAAAATACTTGACTTGCATGAAATACTCAAGGACCTTCTTGATGAACATCTTGCAAACCAGGTTATGCGGTTTGACTAAAAAATCTATGGTACACATCCCTTCTAGACTCACCGTAGGGGGGAGCTATCTAACATGGTTATTCAGGTTGTTTTCCCAATTCTATTCTTCACCCTTAGTGTAGTAGATACAAAATAGCCAAACTTACACAATGCCATGCCGTCCCCTACACCAACAAATCTTATTGTAGCTACTAGGTGGAGGATCCAGAATATAGTGCAAAACCCACACCTCACTGCACTTTACATACATCACAGATTTATTGCATTTCATGAGGAGGTCTTGAAGAAGATTCTCTCCACAAATGACTACTGGTATAGGTAAACATACTCCACAACATTTATATTTACTTCTTTCGTACATCATTTTCTTATTAACATCTCCTCTGTCTAGGTATGAATGGAAACACTGTGGCACTGTGCATGTGCACGGTTTCCTTTGGCTCAAAGACACACTTGATATTGCCAAACTACAATGGAATAATATAGCATTAGTACAAAATACAATCGACTACATTAACACGTCTTTGCTTGGAACCTATGTCCTCACCAAAGCTCAAATGAAAGAGTTTTATGGTATACCTTTGACAACCCCAGCTTGATGGACACAAGAATGATTATGTTTTCCACTCCTTCACATGACTACAATGAACTGCTCAACTGCATTTAGCGCCATACACATTGTACCTTGTAGACATGTTTTCAAAGAAAAGGATCTATAGTTGAATGCCATACATGTTGTACCTTGTAGAAATGTTTTCTTTTGACCCAGATCTATGAACCAGTGAGGTCACAAATGGGGGACCTCATCCCCAACATAAAAAATCAACAATTACACCCCAAAAATCACTGTGTTATAGTTGCAATTGTCTTTATAGAGATATTTTTTCACATTGAACATTGGGGTTCACAAATCATATATAGAAATGTTGTATAAACGTAATTTGTTTTGCAACTAAGATATTTTTTATACAAATATGTAAAACTTCATGCCAAGTATGGGTATGCATAGCATGATAAAATGATATCTTAATCATATCTACCTCAAATAATTTATATGTTAGAAAATATAACGAAACACAATCATGATTTCCAATTGAATTGTAAACCCTTGAACAAAAATTTGGTCCACAACTCTACATATTTTATTGTTAAAGATTATTCTTTCAATTTTTATCTTAATCAATCACCATGTTATGGTTGTAGTAATGTTTGTATGGAGATGCATTATTTTTTCACAATGGACATTGGGGTTCACAAATTTGTATACAAAAATGTTGTTGTTTAAACACAATGTGTTTGGAACTTTAATTTTTCTATAAAAATATATGAAACATTATGTTTGGTATGAAAATGACTATTCTCCCTACAAAACAACATACCTAAGATATCATAAAACCATGCCCACCCATCCCCATACGATAGCATGATAACAAAGGATTAGAAGGAAATTCTATGATGGGATGGCAAAAAAACATTAATGAGATGTTTTGTCTCATGTCATTTCAGATGACCACTCTAGTTGTGATGGCCCCCCTTGTAGGCCAAAACTTTTGAAAATTCAAGGAGAATTGCCTAAGAACTTGCCCCCTCATTCATTTCAACATTTCATTGTTGTAAATTATAACCAACAAAGCACCTTAGCTAGCTTGTGGGGCAACTTGTAGACATTTTCTAGTTGGAACATAGGCCACAATAGAAGGTATGCCATTTTCTAGGGACAATAGTCATTGTCAGTACCATTGTGGGTTATTCAAACTTGCATTTTTTTTGCAGAATAAGAGTTATTCTAGTTTTCATTAGTAGCTATTCTTTGAATAAAATGACATGCCTATGACATCATAACATAAAAATCACCATACAAAACACCATTGATGAAAAAGGAAACTATTCTCCCTACAAAACAACATGCCTAAGATATCATAACATCATATTGCTAGCTAGTTTTCCCTTTGAACATGTAAATCTATTTTACTCCTTTGGTCCAAAATAGCCTTTTTTTAAACAAATTCACCATATTATTTAAAAGGATTGCAGTCTTCCTAGAAATTGTCTATCTTCAAGGTATGTGTCATATCTTCAGTTTTGAAAGGGATTCTTAGTTTGGTAGTGCTTTGACTATGTCAAAATCATGTTGCATAATGGAGGTAAATTTATCCATTAAAAAAATTAAGCTTTTCTTTGACTAAGTCAACTACTCTAGGGTTCCTTACTACTTTGGGTGTAAGGGAAGAATAGATTTTCGTCCTTCCTTCTTTCCTAACCCCATTGACAGATGGAAGAATTACTGTGCCAAGGGTGCGTCAATGGTCTCCAAGTGGACTCCCTCAAGGTTTCCTACCCATCTTGGGACCATCCAACAATTGACCAAATTACCAGCCTTTCCCTCTCATAAACTTCCTATCCTTAGTGGGTATAAGTGAAAGGGATTTTGGCTCGAAATCTATTCTTATAGTAAGAATCATAATTGCTTATAAGGTTCAATAAAATTGCTGCAAGCATCATTATTGGATAGTCATAAATACTATATTATATTATTATATTTATTATATTTATAATACATATATATTGTATCTGCTCATCATTTCATGATGTATCTATGAATGTTATATATAACTATGAATATTAATATATATATGTATATACACATATATATTTCACATGATTGCATATATGCAATCTACAGACCAACTATACACCTATATAAATAATTAGATGACTTACAATAACATGCAACAATCGTAGATATACATTGAGACGAGTTATGCAAATACAAATTTCTACTAGCTGAGTTAGAGATACACAGGGAAGGATTAGCTAATATAGTTACAGGAAGTCAATTGTTCTTAGCATATAATTCTTTCTTACTGGCTGAGGCAGAGATACACCTGATATAGTTGTGTGAATCTCAGAGTCTCTTCTTTTGCTGCTTTCCTTTTATTCTCTTCAGACATATGTATCTCCTAATTATCTTTTATTGTGGGCTTACGTTGCTCTTATACCATCAATCCCTTGAAGGACACATCCCTTCACTTAGTGCTTTTATTATAAAAGAAACTCTTTGGTTCGCATCCCTTAAGAATTAATTAGTCTCCAATAAAATGATGCCGAATGTCTCTTAATCATCTCTTCTCCAATGATTTCAATCTTATGTTTAATATATTCATTTGTTTATTCTGCCTTATATTAATATCTATACACAAACACATACACGATTATTACTTCCATGTTAACCTGGCAAGCCACATACGATTGCAGGGTGAAGGCAATAACAAATGAGAAGAGGAACATAGTGGCTGAGGGAGTTGGCCTAGCAAGCGCACAAGTTTCTAGTCAAACTATGGATTTGAATTTTCCAAGTGTCACATTTGTTAGAAACAGGTACTGTTTGTCATTTCCTTTCATTCTTAATACTTTGATTAATATTGAGTATCCTTAGGTGTGAATATAGTTCTTGTATTTGAATTATTGACCAATTATAATCGATCAATAATCTAAGTGCAACCATTAAAATTACACTATTCAATACTTATATATGTCAATTATAATATTTTGTGTTTATATTGATTTATAGATATTTTAATATTTGCTATATTATTAAAATCGTCAACATTTATATTTTAATATGGATAATAATATTGAATTATTACTATCTATATTTTAAGATTATAATAATTACAATTATAATATTATCTAGGAAAATTATAATTGTGATGATATCTATTCAAGTATGCTCTTGTTACCTTATGTTCATGCTTCGATTTTGACATTTATTTGTATTTTATTTATTTATTTGTCTTTAGCTGTTTTCTTAGTGTTACAAAATTCGGGGGACATGACATTGGGTCTCTTTTCGAGATGTTGCAATCCTTTATGGCAGCTAGAACTACCCACAAGTTTTAAAGGAACACTACAAGTTCGTAAGGTGAAATATGAGTGGAATGAACTGGAAAAGCATCCCAAACATTTGATTTGGTAGCTTTTTTTTTATCAATTAATGATACTTCTTTTGGAAAGAAAGTAATGCTAAAAAAAAGCCTTGGAGGCTTTACAACCAATTGTAATAAAAAAATGCCATGGTAAAAGGGATGGTTATTTTATTCCTAATTTTCTTGTAAAAGAGTTAGTTCCTGGTGATATTGTTAAGCTTTGAGTTGGTGACAAGGTTCCTACAGATATGTGGCTTTTTTGCATCAGGTAAGTTTGACTTTAAGAGTAGAATAAAGATCACTGACTAGAGAGAGCATGTCTCTTATTAAAATACATCACAAAGTGAATAGTGATGACATAGAGTTGCATGGAAAAGAATGCATGGTTTTTGCAGGGATGACCATTGTGGAAAGTACTTGCACATCTATCTTGTAATAAATATTGACGTGCATACCAAGATAGAAACTATTTATTCTTAGATCCACGAGGCATATCAACATGATGAAGATACACCATTGAAGAAAAGTTGAATGAGTTTGGGGAGGCATGCACTTCCATTATTGGAATTTTTTGTGCATTGGTTTGGCTTATAAATCTTGATTATTTTCTTTCATGTGAGAGCATGAATGGTTGGCCACAAAATTTCATGTTTTCTTTTCAAAAGTAAACATATTTATTTAATATTGTAGTACTTTTCGTTGTTGCTGTTATACCAGAAGGCTTGCCTAATGTCAATACATGCAACACCAATTCAATCCGTATATTTTCATTGGATGAGATACTTAGAGTAATGAGGATTTGGATCAATTAAAGGGTTTCAACACATCTAACATGAAAAAGTTTCTAACTACTAAGAGACTTGAAGTTATTGGTCAGTTACTTGATTTTGTTCAGGAATTGACCTTTCTCCAAAGTCATTGGTGTCTTACTTGCAATGTAGGAAAAACTCATTTGAATTTAAACTTGATGAAACTTCAAGTAGAGTTATGTTTCATTCGAACTCTAAAGATATCTATGGCCATCATTCTATAAGGAAGGAAACTAAGAATTCAATAATATATGATTAGGAAATATATATCCCGTGGTTTGAGGAAAAATTCAATGCAAAAAGATTGTAGCTGAAAGGCTGCGAGAACTGTAAATAGTTCAAAACTGAGAGAGATGAAGGAAGGTCACTTTCCCTAAGAAATAATAGTTAGTAATACAAGGTTGTTCTTGGCATATTATAGGAAGCAATAAGTCCCAACAAATGGGGATTCAAGAAGAAATGCCATTAAAAATTGGCATGACCCATTTTAGGTTTCTATATAAAGATTTATCATGAATATCCTACTTCAAAATTTTGATTTAATGTTCCAATTACCCTATCAAAGGATGGTTTTGATACATAGATAGAAGAGGGTGGTTATCTCAACAATAGGCCCTATATCAAGTTGTCTATTAGCATGCTAGTCAAACTATGTTAAACTTCCAAAAGCTTTCTTTAAGGCATGAAAGAAATAAATGGAGGGTGAAGTTTATAAAATTTCAAAGATTGTGGCTATTTACAAAAAGCACAATAATTACGCATATTTGGATGAAGCACATAGTATTGGAGCCTGCCAATTTTACAAGCTTGGAAGGTAGTTCTGGAAAAACTTGTTAATGAATCAAGTACTATTAATGGTATTGGTAGTGTTATTAGTGAGGCAATTAAGCAGGAAAAGAAAGATGCTTTCTATTAGTGCAACAATATAGATTAATTGTTGAAGTACCTATTGGAAAGCCTAAAGATAAAGGAATAAAAAAAAGTAAGCTTCAATGCAAACAATTATAAATCTCCATCTTTCCAACATTGTTCAATGCCTCAAATGAACCCATGAAAATAGGAGATTCTGAGAAGCTTAATTGTTTACTTCCTATTAAAATATCTGTTGAAGGTCCTTTTCAGACTAATTTTGATCTATCATAAACCATGGGGAAAATTGAAGGAGGGTAGATATTCAATCCAAAATGATAGTCACTATTGTAGAGTGATAGGCAATGACAATTGATTTGACACAAGTTATAGTTCTTGATGTTCTTAGGGTGCTGTCATAATAGTGGTTTACAATTCTTGAGAGGAATGAATTTTAGCTGAAATCACATATTTTTAGAAAATATAATGATTTAAGCCTTAAAATGTTCCATTTTAAGGATTCCAATTGAAGAGGGTTTGATCAAATCACCTTAGATCAAACCCCCTTGGATAGAACCTCGCTAGTTTTAAACCATACCTATAAATCGTCTCCTTTACACCTATCAAAATGCTGTAAAAATCACTTTTGATTTATCTTTTGGGGGTCAAATGAATTCATTTAAAATTTATTTTAAATGATTATGGTATTCCTTAGAACAAGCTATCCAATGAATATAATTTTAATATGTTTTGGTTTTGTTATGTATTTGTTTTTTAAGTTTTATTAAACATAGGTTTTCATCAAAATGAATTTCTTTGTTCTTCACATGTGGAAAAATAGAAGATTATCAAAAATAAAAATAAAAAATATGAGTGCACCAGATATTGAAGTCTTTGATCCAAAAAAATAAAATAAATAAATTTTGACATATACAAAAAAGTTAGCGTTATCTGGTTGGTGTCTGAAATATAATTCGTTTGACTTTGAAACTTGATTAAGGAATAAATATTCAATAAAAACTATCTAACCAAGTGGAAGCACTAGATATCAGAGTTACAAATCTAAATTTGAAAGAATTAGAATTTTATCCTTCATGGAAAAAATTTTATGTGTAATACGGTGTGCGTCACTTTTTGAAAATGTTGTTTTCTGAAAAAAATTAATTTTCATGGGAGATAGAAAAAGAAGTGCAATTTGATTCTAAAAATTTTGAAAAAAATATTTTTAGAATCTACAGACGAAATTTGATGAGACTCTAGTTTGCACCATCTTCAAATTCCTCACAGTTTAGCCGCTATAGGTGCCCAAATGTGAAGATTTAGTTAATATTAATAATTTCAGTGTCCAAATTGGCCAAAAACTATAAACCACTATTATGGGATCACCCCTTGCAATTTAGGTGGATGAAAGCACAAAACTCTAAGAATTTTCACAAGGGTAGCACTAGATACAAATACATTGAGCTTGCAATGAAGAAGGCGGTCAATAGAATGTGAGGGTAAGAAGATTGTTCACTAAGCCCCACATTTAGAGATAGATAGTTTGGTGGATTGGCTTGCATTAGGAAACTCCAGTTATATTTTTTCAAGCAGGAGTTTACATTCCTCTACATGGCTCGATCTTTTTATCATCAAGATACAAATATTATTTCAAGTCCCTTGTAGAGAGAAAGATGTGACAATGCAAAGGGAAACAAAATGTGAAGAATGTAAAGGGTAGCAAACTGTGACAGTGTGAAGGGGCAATCAGATAAGACACTCTAGTCATGAGAATATTAAAAAAAATAATGTTTCAAGAACCTACAGAGGGTCTAACTGTGTGTGTGTGATGTTATAAACTCAACTCACAAGGAATGACAATCACCTCAAATGGAGCATGATAGTCCTAAAATAGATCAAGAAAGGACAATCTTATGTTCAGTGGCAAAAGACAGTAGATTAGGGAAAACTTTAAGAAACCCCCCCTTAGAGAAGCTGTAAAATCTTGATGAATCTTTCATACTTCCAAAACAAAATATTAATTTTAGAGGAAATTTTTTTCATTTTTCGTGAAAAAAAAATCCCCATTGGTGAATCTTTTGTAATCGCTAGAAGTCTGTGAAAAATTCTGGCGAATTGCAATATTTTTAAAACCACTAAAATATTTTTATTGGCGATTAAAATCTATTTTCAAACCAATAAAATATTTTCATTGGCGAATTAAACCTGTTTTCAAACCAGAAAAAATAATTGTGTTGGCGATTTTTTTTTTAAAACAAAAAAATAAAATTCATTGGCGAATTAAACCTATTTTCAAATGATTAAGAAAAAAACATTGGCGAATAAAACATAATATCAAACTAATAAAAAAATTCATTGGTCAATTAAATTTAGTGGCGAATCCACTACCCTTTGATGAATTTTCAATGGATGGTTGTACTTGCATTTCAGAAGTATATCTCTAAAGCACTAGATTTGTGAAGAGAAACCTCCAGAATAACATTTCAACCGTTAGATGTGGATCCGTGGCAAGATCAAGGGTCATCATCGTGGTAATTAATCCAACGGGTTGGATTTTGGTGATGAGAGATAGAAGAACTTAAGTGGCAGAAATATGCATGTGCATTAAGTTTTTTCTAAAAGAGGGATCGTCTAGAAAGAACATAGGACCAAGGCTTAAAAACTTAAGAATTTTTTACACAAAGGATGTGGCACATCAATCTAACCATGACTGTTCGATGGATTTTTGATCAACGACTTTAGTTGCATTCCGGAAGTATATCTCTCAAGCACTAGATTTGTGAATTGAAACCTCTGGAATAATAGTAGAACCGTTCGATGTGGATGCTTGGCGAGATCAAGGGTCATCATCATGGTAATGAACCTAATGGGTTGGATTTTGGCGATGAGCGATAGCATAAAGTTTTTTTTAAAAGAGGACCGCCTGGGAAGAACTTAGGACCAAGGCTTAAAAATTTAAGAATGTTTTTTTTTTATCAGTTGACAGTGATACTTTTTTATTTTATTAATTATAAAGCAAAAGATACAGATTCTATAAATTTCACAACATCCAAAAACTACCGAAAAAGCTGATCGATGATACTTGTTTATTTTGTTAATTATAAAGAGAAAGATACAGCTTCTAAAAACTTAGCAACATCTAAAAACTACCAAAAAAGCTAAATAACCAGCTCAAAAACTAGAGTATCAGAACTTCCCTAAACAACTACACCTTTGTAGCAGAGGCTGAAAAAAAAATAGAAAACTACACTTTACGTTAACCATTATTACTCATTCTTCTTTGAAGGCTCACCCATCTCCAGTGGCAGTATCTCCTTTAATGGTTTTGGCTTCTTCCGCGAATGTAGTCCCTTCTTTTTGCACATCTCCTCTCTAGAAACTTCTTTTAGATTTTGTATTGTTCCCTCTAATGCCATTAGTTGAACATAGATTTTAAGTGCTTTCCACCCACGCTTGACTCCTTCCCGCCACTGATCATTAGTGTGACCCTCTGGCCATCTAATAAAGAGGTGATTTAAATCTGCAAGCTTTGGGCCTCCACCATCCATTCCTTCTATTTTTACCAACCCGACTCCTAGTATCGCTCACTGCAGAATGCTTTCCATGTCCACTAAAAAATCTTTATGCACTTGAGTTTTCATTACTCTCCTCACCTTGTTCATCGGTTCTCCTAAGTCTAAACCCCAAGCCACAACCAACAAATAGATATCCATATTCATTCTGAATCTATGTGTCAATTTTTTGAATCCATCCCCCAACATTATTTGAACTGCTTGCACCACCTACTCTTCTTTGTAGAGAAATATACCTCACAGCCTCTACACATATTCTTTACCCACAAAGGGGTCCAGCTTCCTCCAAGATGTCATGGTGAAACTAGCCTCCATTTCATTTCTATTTCACTAGCTTCCAACCTATCACCTATTGTCGAAAGGATACAATCCTATTATCCTTACACTCAAACTCCAAGAAGCATCGAAGGTGATAGGTGAATGTCATTATAACACCTCATTTCGCCAACCTTCTCCATAAATGTACTGTGCTTGTCATATTTCCTATCTTAATTCACCAAAGTTAAGGTTTTGGTACTTTTCCTAGCCTTACTACCTTAGTAACTGAGTTGCAAGTCTTTCTTGGTCGTCTTTGTAGTCGGTGGGTTGGAAGTTTCAAAAAATTTGAAACTTCAGAATTTGGTTCTAAGGTTCCAAATTTTAGTCACCATGCGACATTATGGACTAGGTACTTTTCCTAACCTTACTACCTTAGTAACTTAGTTGCAAGTCTTTCTTGGTCATCTTTGTATTCAATGGGTCAGAAGTTTCAAAAAAATTGAAACTTTAGGCATTGGTTCTAAGGTTCCAAATTTTAGCGACCACGCGACATTATGGACTAGTTACTTTTCCTAACCTTACTACCTTAGTAACTTAGTTGCAAGTCTTTCTTGGTCATCTTTGTAGTCAGTGGGTTGGAAGTTTGAAAAAAATTGAAACTTCAGACTTTGGTTCTAAGGTTCCAAATTTTAGTGACCACGCGACATTAAGGACCAAGACCGTTCGACGAATATTCGATGGATGACTGTAGTTGCATTCTAGAAGTATATTTCTCAAGCACTAAATTTGTGAATGGAAACCTCTAAAATAACACTAGAACTGTTAGATGTGGATATGTGGCTAGATGAAGGGTCATCATCATGGTAATGAATCTGACGGGTTGGATTTTGGCGATGAGTGATAGAAAAACTTAAGTGGCAAAAATATGCACGTGCATTAAGTTTATTTTAAAAGAGGGACCACCTAGGAAGAACATAGGACCAATGCTTAAAAAGTTAAGAAATTTTTACACAAAGGATGTTGCAAATCAATCTAACCATGACCATTTGATGAATTTTTGATGGACGGTTGTAGGTGCATTCTGCAAGTAAATATCTGAAGCAATAGACTTGCGAATTGAAACCTCTGGAATAACACTAGAACCATTAGATGCGGATACGTAGCACGATCAAGACTCATTTCTCTCTTTTCAATGACTTGGCATATTACATTTCATTTAATTGAAATTCTCAATCTTTTTGAAGTGCGTGTGGTAGTCATACTACTGGCGGCGATTAATGCCATATGAAAATTTGATGCAATTGATTGGATAGCTCATGAGTCATAGCTTTAATGAAACAAGGTTTGTAATGATTTCAAATTTTCATAATTCATATCGTTCGAGTGACAATGGAGTCTAGCGATTTTGACATCTTGTCACTTGTCAGCTTGAGGTACAGTTTGCGTGCAGCTAGACGTCAATCAAATTAAACATTTTAATTGTACATATAAGGCTTAAGTTTTAATTGTACATGTAAGGCTTGAGGTTCAGTTTGCGTGTAGCCAGACATCAATCAAATTAAACATTTTAATTGTACATGTAAGGCTTAAGTTACTGTTACACAAATCGATTAAGTTGGTTTTTTGGTTTGAACGAATCGCCATTAAGAATCATGAATATACGGTATACGTAACCTCATAGTGCACATGTGACAGGTGTGAGGTGTACATAAGAGCCAGACTGGTAGTGGCACTATTGGCGGCACTATTGGCCCAGATATAACTAAATAAGGATAGTGACTAGTGAGCACAACTAAAATCATTCGTTGAAGGATAAAGACCTTACTATTGAGTGCAATGTTCAAATTTTCGTAAGGGTTTTCATTTTGTAGGGTTAATAAGGATTCAAGAAGAAGATCATGTGGCATTATTGGGGATACTCTAAATTCTCCTGCCTATAGTTATGTAGTCATAGAGTCAATGACCAATTTCGTTTAGGCTTCAAGTTCAAAATGGGTGTAATTGGAAAGAAGTTGATTTGGTTCACCTAACTTCTCAGATAGGTTTTGAACCAGGAGAGGTGCTCTAATGGGCATAACCGCTATTCCCAGTGCATGGAAGCTACAAGTAAAAGATGAGAGCAATTTTACAAACCCTCATCTTCTGCATGACTTTGATTTTCAAAGGGGAGAAGTACATTTTGTATCTTCACGACTCCCATTTCCCTGGTTTGATTGGCCCCCTTTTCTCTATGCATTCATATTCAAAGCTATTGCCTAATCTGGGAAGTCACATGCATTTATTTTTAGAGCCCATGGTTGACCCAGAAAGTCCCATTATTTTTAGACAAACATGTATTACATTGTCATAAAAGTTTTTATTTTGTAGGGTTAATAAGGATTCAAGAAGAAGATGATCTAGTATTATTGGGGATACTCTAAATTCTCCTTCCTGCAGTTATGTAGTTACAGAGTAAAAGACCAATTTCCTTCAAGTTCAGAATGGGTGGAATTGGAGAGAATTTAATTTGGTTGACTAGACTTCTCAGACAAGTTTTGAGCCAAGATGGGGAGCTCTGATGGAGATAAGTGCTCTCCAAGTGCATGGAAGCAACAAGTAGAAGATGGGAGTAGTTTTACAACTCCTCATCCTCTGCATGACTCTAATTTTCAAAGGGGATAAGTACTTTTTGTATCTTTAACAACTCCAATTTCCCCCATTTGATTTGCCCCCCTTTCCCCATGAATATTTTTCAGAAACCATGATATGCGGTGGCCCTCCTCCATGCATTTATTTTTAGACAATAGAGAGTCAGGACTCAGAGACCATGGCAGAAGCTTGGCACTTGTGTTTACATTTGTATTTGTAGTATGTAATAATGTGAAATTGACAATTGTCATTCAGTTGTAATAAAAATAAATGGTTGTGCTATTAATGTGATAATGTGACATTGTAATTCATTTTATTAAGTTCTTTGCAACATTAAGTGTTACTGTGCTATTAATGTGACATTTTAATTCATTTTATAAAGGAATTGATGTGAATTCTAGTGCATTAAAGGTTGAAAAAAACTTTAAAACACATGTTTACTATTTTATAATAAATATCATAAATTACTCAACCATTCGATGAACATTTGATGTATGGTTGTAGTTGCATTCCAGAATGAAATGCATGAAGTGTTAGGGTTGTGAACCTAAATGTTTGAAATCACCCTATAACCGTTAGATTTACAAATATCAACGGTTTATATTATTTAGAATTTGTTGTCAATACAGGACTTAAAAAAGAACTTTCAGTTTATATTGCTAATTGATTTTATTTTTAAGTGAGAGGGTCAAAACACGGGGAGATTTCAGTCTTTAGTTTGATCATTGCAGCACATCATGGCACCACCCTGTTCTGGGTTCCATAGTTCCACTTTTGCCAAATCCATTCTATAAACCTAGTTTCCATGACTGTCGGCATTAATCTTTCCAAGAATCAAAAGTCGGGTAAGTGAAAGAATTCCTGTGGCTACATTTCATCAGTTGACATTTCTTAAAATCTTATTTTGTCAAACTTTGAAGTTTGGGTTTAGGGCTAATAGACTTAAGAATTAAGAAAAATTAAGGACTAATAGGGAATTCATAGTTTCACATTATATAAGCATGTCTACTAGCAGTACCACTAGAGCAATGTCAGATAAAAAAATACATTATGTAAAATTGCTTAAAACCCCAAGTTTCATTGATGAATACCATGATATTTATGATCCTGAAACCTATGGTAGGTGTACCTTAGAAATTAAATTTTCATCTGAGAATAAGGCCTCAAAGAAAATGCAAGTTAATAGTATCAGTGCATCGTTGGTAACTGGATTAGGGCGCATGATGTTACATGAGGTTTTCCCTTTCCCTAAATTTATCATGGTCTATGCCCAAGATTATGATGATAACAAAAGAGCAATTGTTAATAAAGATATCAAAGAAGAATTGTTATTCATTAATGTAGAAGATCTTGGAAAAGTGTTGGGGTCTACATTTTCAACCGAAGGCGAAGAATTTGGAAGTGTCCACATTGACCTAGAAAAGCTTTCTAGTGATTATGAAGCAGTGGATGAAATGGAGAAAAAATATTTCTTAAACAAAATAGTTTAGGATAGAAACAAATTGAAAGGTGATCATAAGCCTCCTAATGATTTGGAAATTTTTAAACCATGGGTTTAGGATACTATTTCCATGCTAGCATTTTGCCTCAAACTAGATAGCAATTTGGAAGTGGGTGCATGCCTCCTTGAAATGGTGTATAATATCCATTATGGTGTTCAACATGTCAAATATAAATTTATTGAGCACATTGTAGAATCCATGCATAAAAAAATATTAATGATTAATGGAGGTTCCACCAAGATATTTAGGTTCACAACCTACTTGTGCTATCTTTTTCTATTGAAATTCAGAGGAATGTTTCAGATCAACAAGCTTCAAATTCAGCCCTATAGTGATCTTGAGGAAAAGAAAGTGGCTCCATTATATGAATGGACCACTGTTATAATGATGCATGATTCTCGAAGGAACTACAGTCACTTTGTAGACTACTTTTTGGCTCCATTGCATCAAGCAATTATAAATACTCTAATGCCTAGATTGCCTATGTCATGTAGAAACTGCATTCAACTAGGAAAATAAATACAATTAGCTGATTGGTACTTAATGGAAGAATATACTATGCTAAATTTTTTTGAATTGGGAGTACAGCCATACAAACTTCCAATACATGTGATAGAAAGGGTTTTTGCTTTGGAATATGTAAGATAGATGTAGAGTACTGATGAACTACACTTTACCAGTCAACAAAAGAAGACATTATTTCCTTTACCTTTTTCATGTGGAAGGATCACATTCGAGAGAAAAGCATTTAGTGTGGCACATAATATTTTGATTTTTTTTTTTTTTTGATGCTATTTTTCACTGGCAATATGATCCATGTGACACAATTAAATCAATGATTGTGCTCAATAAGAATGTTGTAAGTAGAATTCAACATGAAAGTAAACCCTTGCTCGAAAAATTAAGAAACAAGGATTCTTGGGATGAGGTCAAAATTGCAATGAAGAAAAGTGTTGCTGAGAATGGTATTTCTTTTGAGCAATTGTTAGCAGAAATCATGGCATTGCATCGAAAGACAATCAAGAGGTACAAAAAATTTTATCAAAAAAGTGCTAAACCATGCAGTAGAGTAAAAATGCCAGGTTCTCTAGAGAAGGAAGTTATAGAAAGAAATTGGTCACGATAAAAAAGTACTACCTTTTGGTCTATGAGGAAGGAACTAGGTGAACGAAGAGCTCTTGTGGAGTATGGAGATAATGAAGAAGATAGTGTGTTTATCAAATTGTGGAATATAGAGCATCCAGATGAACAAGAAGATAAAGAAAGTGATCATGAGTCTAATGATGATAGGGAAGAAGGAAGCCATGTCAATTTCAAACTTGGTTTAAGTGAGGCCACAAAAGAAGCATATACTATTGGAGCAACCATAGCTGAAAAAATGGGTTATGAAGGTGGTCCTTTGGGATCCCAAAGAAAAATCCCTTGGACGGTAATAGATGTAGAGCATAGAAAAGCAAGTGATTTTTTTGACCTTGGGATTGGAGGTGAAAAATTAGACCTAGGGCACACAAGAAAATTTTCTAGAGCTTCAAATCCTCATCCTCATGGTCAGACACAATCACAACTAGGACATGCCCATGGTGGAGAGCTTAGTGCAATTGGCACTACCTCTAGCGGCGATGGTATGGGTAGTAGTAATAGTAGTGTTCAACATGTGCTACAACAACAAACTACATACAAGAGGAAAACAATACAATATACCACAGAAACACCAGGTGATCAAGGTATACAGAAGAGGAAAAGGATTTTGACAGATACAAGTCACACTACCAGTGGATCCACCACAAAGGAGTTATTTCTAGGCACCCCCCAGTGCCAGTTATTCTGGCTATGACATCATTAGAACTGCAAGTACTACTACTCTTCCTTCACCATTCAAGCCTTCCATTGTTCCTGTGTCCCTAGGTTCTGATTACATTGAAGAGTTTAAAAAGAAATCAGACATGAATAAAAAAGAAAAGAAGCAACTGATGGAGAGTGCATCTGTTGTAACTTCAGAGCCTGCCACAACCATGGTATTACCCACATTTGACACAAATAAAGAAATCATGGAGTACACATTTCTTGTTCCCACAGTTCAAGACAAACCAACAAATTAGATGGCTCGATCTAAATTCTAGGTGAACAATATTCTATTAAATTTCTCTAGACTCAGAAATATTGGCAAAATTAATGTATCAAAGAAGAACAATGAATTGGTATACACATCATTGCTAAAGTAAGAGAGAAAAAGGGTTGCAGACTCAAATTGAAAAGTTATAGGTAGACCTAGCAAATGAGAAAGCAAAGAGGAAAGCAACAGATAACAAGAGCAATGAATTAGAAAAAAGAATAATTTTTTTTTCCTTTGCATCAACAAGCAAAGAGGATAAGCAAAATGAGATTGTAGTGAATGAACTGAAGAAAAGGCTAGATGAGAGCAATAAGAAATATGATGAGGAAAAATACACTTCAAAAAAACTAAGAGTAAGCATTGAGAATGGAAATGCACAGTGGGAACAAAAAATGGAGAAGGAGAGAAAAATAAATGAAAGATTGGTGGCAGAGATGATGGAAGCAAAAAATGAAATTGAGACTTGTCAAAATAAGTTATCTGCATGTTGTAGAGAGACAATGAGCCATATGAAACAAAAGATTTGGGATGAAATAATGTAGAGGATTGATCATTTGTGTGACATGTTTTAACTGATTGATGCTATCAGACAACATCATAAGAAGCTCAACAAATATTTAGTGGACAACAAAAATGTGTTGGCATTAGAGAAATCTGCAAAAGAAATTCAACAAATAGTCTACAAAGCCAATGACAATGTTTTGAAATAAAAAGGGATTACTAATCTGCTTGCTACATCAATGATGTTGTCATCTATCATTGAAAAGTGTTTGAGAATGCATGAAACAAAGGAATATTTGAATTTGGTTGTAGACAAGATGAAGAAGGTGGATGAAAAGTTTAGGAACTTCACAGAACTTGGTTTTCTAGAGGGTTTTGAGACAAATGAGCTCGATTCATTGGAAAGAATGATTTCAGAAAGAAGATGGAGGATACAATGAAGATGGCCAGTTTCCTCATAACCCAGATGTGGTGAACTACTTGGATTCCATCAAACCACTGCTAACCTTGAATGTAAAATTGACTAAAGAATGTAAGACATGTTCCAATTTGAATCATGAATTGTTAAAAAATCTTCAAGTCAAACAACATCAATTAGAACAAATGACAATTCCACCACCTAAACAGTGGAAGTTGCTAGAAAAGGTGTTGCAATGATTTGATTTTTGATAATATGGGTTTCCAAGTTCCAACTCAGCTTTGTACAGAGTTGTCTTTGTTCCAACTTAGACTTTAGTAATGTGTCGATGTTAAATGATAAATTATATGTATTATTTATTTTTTCATTTGAAGAAAAAGTATGATAGTGGTTTCAACTACTAGATACACTTCAAACGATTGTTGATGTTCATTGTTGTATATGCTACTAAGACTATTGTTAATATGTTATTAAGCATTGAGCTAAGTGATGAATCGCTTAGTACATGTTCAAGTTTTTACTTTTAGCACAATTAAAATATGAACTATAAGGTGACTTTAATTCCAGGCATCCATAATCTTAGTTAAATTGCATTACAATTCATAGATCGATACTCAATCTCCATGACAACTAGTACTACTTATCAGACCCACTAAACATTTATACGAATTCATGCTTTCATCAAGGTACTTTAACTGGTTTAGTAAACTAGATCCAAAATTAAAACATACATCAATGCACAATGAAAAAGAATATTAATGACATGTTGTGGTTACTATCACTCAAAGTCGTGGTTTTGTTGCTTTTCCTAACCTTAGTCACTAGTCCTCAGAGATTTATAATTTATAACCTTATCAGTAGCTAGTCATCAAAGTTTTATAATTTATAACCTTGTCACGGAGTTCTGAATTTTCACAACTTCTCGATTCCCCAAGTTCGTTCACTTTGTTGAGTTGAAAACTTGCAAGTCTTTCTATTTTCTTGTTCATCTTTGTAGTCGGTGGGTTGGAGGTTTTGAAAACTTTGAAAGTTTAGACTTTGGTTCTAAGGTTCCTAGTTTCAGCAACCACGCGACATTATGGACTTATGTACGGACTAAACTAGAGTTTCCTTTTGAGGAATTTCCAAAAGCATGCATGTTTCAAGGCTATATTTTTGAGGAATGAAATTGAATACTGCATTTAATGCATGTCCTATAAAAAATAATGACATAAGTGCATGGAAAAGTTTTACTAAGACATCTAGCCCACATTCTTGTTCTTTGGGAAGGCCAGTACTTCTCAAGTGCAAACATTTTTTTCACTCAAACATTTAGCCTACATTCTCGTTCTTTGCCAAGGCTGGTACTTTTGAGGTGAAAACATTCTTTCTCCATGAATTTGCATTTTGTGCTCATGCAAAGTGAACAGACGGTAGGTGAAAGGGATACAGAGCTTAGACCTTTTAAGTTAGAAGAATTTTGGGCACACCTGGAGAGGGACGACAAGTCTGAGCATGATATAAAACTCTTAGAAAGTGAGCTGGCTTAGGCTAGAGGGTTTCTAGAAGTTGTGTTGAGTGTGGACCTGATAAGTGCATGTGCGAGAAGGTACATTCTGTAGACATGGGAAATTAAAGCCACGGACGAGACTGTAATTGCAAAAATTTCTCCTGAAGCTTTTTCTCAAGCACTGGGGATTTCATAAAGGGAACCTCTAGAAGACATGTCTATTGCAGTGGCAGGTGAATTTTTTGAAGCGAATAAAGACTGGTGTAAGAACTCCATGGCCAAAACCTAGTTGAAGATTGAAAGGAAAGGTAAGTCGCAATTGCCAATTAAACTCAGAAGATTGCATTTTAAGGGAGAAATTGTAGATGCTATTGCTTTATTGCACCGTGTTGTTGGGAATGCACAAGTTGAGTTATTTGAGGATTGGATGTACCAATTTATCTTGAGAGTTTGTGATGAGAACATTTTCATTGACTGGGCTAAAGTTATTTGCTTCCATTTGAATTAACAATTAATTAATTTCCATAAGACTGCTACTTTATGTATGTGTTCTTGCCTGACCTACATTGTAGGTAACTAGAGGTCCTTTTGGCCAGGGTTGGAGCTACAAGGAACCCCAGCTTCTGATATGCCTGTGTATAAACGCTTTCCTCAATTCACTAAAAATTTGGAATGGATGATTTTTGTCGTGTTAATGATGCATTTTTAATGGAGGCCATGAGGAAGCTGGATGGAAATCTAGAAATGCACCTTTCCCCTGAATCCATTTCTCTTGTATCAAAATATGGGAGTTTTTATATCCAATTTGATAAGTTTTCCTATCTCAGAATAGGGGGTTTTGAGAAAGCCCCATTGAAATTACCTTGGTATCCTAAAGATTTAATAATAGTTCTAGAAGTTTTCCAACAAATGGCAATGGTTAATATTAAGTATACGAACATGGGGAAATGAGGGTATGCCTTCCTATTGGAGACCCCTTCTTTTTTGTGCAAAACAAACCAGATGGCCAGGGGAGCTGAAGGACTTCTCAAGGAATATAACCTCCAAAAATTTTCTATGAGAGCTAATTTTGACAGTAAGGGTTTTATGAAGCAAAATATCTATGGAGGGAGATCATATCGACATCACCCATCTATCAAAAGTTTTTGGGAAGATTGTGTCAATGAGAATGGAGTTTTGAGAAGAGACTATATGAGGCTAACGCTAAAATAAATACAGGATTTCCGTCTTCAATTTGACATTCCTAAAAATATAGTTGAGGATTCAACAATCTTAGATCCTGGATATGAAAAATTTCCTGATAAATCCCACCCTAGGGTTGATTAGAACCAAAGTGAAATTGTAGATATGAGGGTTTGTGCTACCCTAGTGCTTAAAAGGACCCAAGACTGGTTGGATGGGAAATGGTGGCAAGTTGTTGGTCCTGTTCAGGAGTTGAAGTCATCATAGAAGAATGAAAAAGGGTCTACACAAGCATCTGGTGTAAGTGTATCATCAGGGAAACCCTCTGTTAGGTCTTCTAGTACAAATTCTCAGTCAGGAGGTGATGGTGATAGGCCACAAGAAACTGTCAAGCTGAAGAGCATCTGTTAACAAGACAATGTGCTTTTTCCTACCCCTAAGAAGAATACCAATCAGAAAAACTTCAACTTTTGGCTATAAATTTTGAAGCTATCTTTAAACAGATCGCTGAAGATAATATCTTTCCTCCTATGTATGAAGACTCTGAAATGCCCTCTTCTCTACCTGATAATCCACCTTTCACTCCTACCACTCCTAAAGAAACTATTACTGGAAAAGAAGATTTTGGTCTGGTAGTACCCTCCCTAGGATGGTTGGAAAAAGCAGTGGAGAAGAAGAGAAAGTATACTCCTACAATGATAGTTGGAGTGGATACAGTTGCAAATTTACTTCAAAGCTCTTCAAAACCTATGAAAGCCAAGAGGATGTCAAGGATGGTGACTGATGCTACTTCTGGAAGTCAAATGTTAGAAATTGCTGACCCTGTCAAGGATTTAAATGAAGATGAAATAACAGTGTCAGACTACAAAGTCACACATGTTGATATGGGGCCTCCAACACTAGAATGTGATATGTACCATTCCAATTATTCAATCATTACCTTGATTAAAAAATTGAAAGAACAGAGGAAAGAAAATATAAAACTACAATCTCAAGTCCTCGCATTGAGTAACTTTACTTATTCCATGGCCACTCCTACATCTGATGAAGCCTCAAGTTCTCAGCCTTAGGTAAAGGGCATCGATGTGCTCACCATAGACCAAATTAAAAAGAATTTGTGTTATTCCAGAGCTACTTGTGAGGGGGTCAAAACAATATCTCAAGAGGCTATCTTCTTTCGGAATAAATCTTTGTAGTTTTACACTCGAGTTCTTGACAAGAGGAAGGAGTTAGTAGGAGAACTTTAAGATGTCATAAAAGATCAAACTAGTCTCTATGTGCTCTCTCAGGAAATGAAAGAATTGAACTCTATGGATCCAAAGATATTAATTGGTGAGAAAATTTTGAATAATCCTAAGGAGCTAGACCCTTCCTAGTTTGATTCATTAGAATGGAAATTGAATATATATGATAATTTGGTGAATGAAATTAAGAACATACTTGAAAAATATTATGAAATTTTGGAGGAAATTAAAAAAGATTTTCATATTCTGGTAGTAGAAATTACTGATGAGTTTGATGAAAGGATTCTAGATATAAGAGAGATCTCTCTAAAGTTTAGAGAGAAATTCAATAAAGAAATATCTAATCCTGCTATAGTGACATGGGAGTCCTTCTTGAAACTTAGTGCAATGGAGCTCCACCTGAAGGCTTATAATTATGGAGAAGAGAGAATATCTTAGATGTTGTTTGATTTTGAAAAGGCTTTGGGAAAATGGAGAACCAAGTTAAAGATTACTAAAATGCCAGGGAGAAAAAACATCACCGCAATTGTCACCAAGTACCGGGAATACAAGCAATATTAAAGGCACATGAGGTGTTACTGAAGGAGAAGGAGGCGGAAAATATTGAAAGTGAAGGAGTTAGTGCTATTTAGTTTTTATATTTTATGTTATTTTCTTTAATTTGCCTCTCTTGATACTTCAACGACTTTTTATGTTAATTTCTAAAACAGTTGTCTTCAAGGAACCATTATCAAGACAAAAAAACTCTACTATTTTTATTGCTTTTCTATTATTTCAATATAGAAGGACAATGGTGAAGTTCATGCATGCACAATCTTTGAGTTATGGTGTGTACTGTGTATATTTATTGTGCTTTTGTTGAGTAGTTTGCTAATGGATTTTCTATTATTGGAATGATAAATTTTTGGTTAATTTCATTGTTGTAGAATTTTTATCTGTGAATAAAGAATTTATGGTGATGGATGCGTAAGGAGTTCTCTGAATAATTTAGGTGATTTGGTAGTTTAAGCTTTTATTGTTTAAGTTGTGTGGATGTCTTTATAAGTTATTTATGTTGAACTATTAGCTTCTATTAGCTTATAAGTTGTGGATGTTGAACTGTTAACTTCTATTCAAGGAATGGATTAATATTCTTTGAGTTATTTATCAAAGATTTTGTGAATGGAAATGCAATAGGAATTTATGAATTGAGTGATAAGTGTTGTTCTTTAAAAATGATGCAGAAATACATCAAATTCAATACCATGGAATATAATATAAAATATAAAATATCACAATTTCATGGAATACAATATAAAATATAAAATATGACAATTTCATGGAATACAATATAAAATATCATCAACTAAAGTTTGGAATATGATTCATGAAGTGAAATATAAAATAAAATATCATGAAGTGCAATGATTCACAATTTCAATTTTCATTCAATATAATAAAAAATATCATCAACTATAGTTTGGAACAATGGAAACTGATTCATGAATCTTGTAGTGCAGTATAAATACCTAAAAGCTGCTAATTCTCTTCCATTTCCCAAATGGAGTCAGGGTCCCGAAACTGGCATTCAACATCAAATAGAGTAAAAGAGTAATCTTGAAGCTCTTGATTCTGAGTCTGCTCTTCACCTTCTTCGTCATGTGTCTCAATTTCAACATTCACTATGTCATTTTTGTCAATGTCATCTATCCCAATCTCACTACGCATGGCAATGCTAGCAGTACCATCCTTTGGAATTGGAGTGTTGCACAGATCGGTCCCTCTTCTTTAACATGTGGATCTCTAGATTGTGAGTGCCCTATCAAAAGGAAATTTTTTCATATTATATGCAGTTCCTTTCATCCTCAAGAAATTTTCCAAATTCTTGTCTAGTTTGTTTCTTAACTTTGATTTCAAAAACCCTAATGTAATGAAAACTCTCTCATCCTCCACCGACCCCAATATTATTGTTTGACATAAATCAACAAGTTTGAAATATTTTGATATCTTATCACGTAATATTTCACTTTGACCTAAGTTTGTCCAAACCCTTTTTATTTATCCCAGTTCAAAGTCCTTGTACTTGCCCATGGATTTATATTGGCCCTTAATAGCTACTACAAAATCCTTACATTTCTTTCTTAGCTTATCTTCATTTAAAATTCATTCTATTTTCTACTCATTGATTGTTACAGTTTTCAAAAATCGTTCGATCAAGATTTTTACTTGAGCATGAAAAAATCTTGGGTTATCTTAGTTTTCCCAAAATTGAGGATACACAATACTCATGGCTTCGAGTATTTCATCTTGAGGGAATCTTTTACAAATATCTGAGGAAAGAGATTTTGCAATTTCCTTCAAATTATCACCAAGAGATTTAACAATGTCTTTAAAATATTCCTCGTTAACAGGTACTTCTCTACTAGAGCACCTGGTAGTCTTACATCGGTACATTTGTATCTCATATCCATGTACAAAGATACATAAGTGCCCACTTCCATTAAACTATAAATAATTATCATGATCATTCAAATCAATAATTTTTTGCCATAGGTTATAATCTATGCCATCTTGTGTTAAATCTAGATATAGATGATCAAAGGCCAAGCATGTATGTTTATGCAGATTGACATATTCATTAATATACATGGCTCTATCTTGGGATTTCTTCACAAGACTGTTCATTTTATCAAGCATGGGGAGAAGACTAGCTAAAGTCAAGAGTGTCTCTATATTGCTTAACCTATGTAAGAGGTCAAGAGCTTTGTCTACCATGCTGCAGTTTTCGTACATCACTCCAATTAAGGATTTATATTATGAAAGAACTCGTTGTGATGGTCCATGTAGGGAGATCCATCCAGTATTGACATCCTTGAGAAGCTTCTTTCCTAGTGTTATTCCCTCAGTAAAATTCTGAAATTCTGTGAAATGTTTCGGACTTCAGCAGAAGTATGTGTAGATCTCGCGGACTAGATTTTCAACTTTTGATACTGTAGGAAACTTTCTTACAATTTTGAATGCCAAATTTATTCTATGGGCCATGCAATGAATGCCAAGCATGTACGGTGCACAAGTAGTTTGTAACTTTGTGCAAACACCAGTCCTTTGACCTTGCATCACTGCAGCTCCATCAACTCCTACACACACCAAATTTTTTTCAATTGTCAACTCATCCATACCTGCAATTTCATTCAAATATTTCTTGACTAGTTCAAATATATTATGCAATGTTGAACTATCCTTCATTTTATGAACACAGAGAAGATGATCTTGGCGAACATGTTGTTGTACAATATACAAATGCATACAGAACCAAGAATTATTGTCTACCGTAGTAACTTCATCTAGAGATAATGCAATGAAGTTTGACTCTTTTACTTTCTCCTTTAAATCTTCCTTTTCCACTACAGCAAGACACTTTGCCCATTCCCATCCAGCGTTTGCTGAACAATGTGTGTAGGGATAGTGAGGAACATTGAAAAAAGATTAAAAACTAGAATATTCTGGGTAGTTTGTCATAGGACACCCTCTAGACAAAATATGAAAAACAACACTCATGTAAACAATTTTTGACATATTTTCTCCTTCCATTACTTTTCCAAATTGAGCCTCAAGTGTACCTTTACATGCATCAAGCTTCGACATGCTTTGATGATGCTCTTCATAATCTATGACATACCTAACATGAAGACATTCTTCCTTTGATTTCCATCATAAGACTGATTGTTCCTTTCTGTCTATGATTTGTTTTTCATAAACTTTATCAAGATGATTTTATATAGTGTCAATATTTAGCTGCAACGTCTTGGGTTTTCCCAATTTCCAAGTATAAATCATACATTTGGCATGTGTTTCTTTTACAATATCATCTGATTCCCCCACTGCTACAATGAATGGTTACTTTGAAAACCAACCATGTTGAAAATTCCTTGTCATTTCCCACTCACGCCCCCTTTTTGGTTTGTTTTTCCTTTTCTTGCTTCCAACAACATCCTCATCCAATTCAATTATCTCATTCTGGCTAACTAGGGTATCCCTTGGAGCATCTTCTATGGTATTGCCATCCCCATTTGAATTTGATACATTTTGATTTAAATCAATGACAATCTCAACTTGACCTTCCACTGGCATTGAGGTATTGTGAATGCTACCAATATTTGATGGAAGAGTTGATGTTGTAGCTCCATCTTGACCTGATCGATCAAAAGCTTTGGTAATTCCAAAGTAATACTATATGGTACATCTAATTTTTGAGTGTTTTGATGGCCTTTGAGTGTCTTGATCTTCACCACACTAAGGGGTGGCAGGAGTATTTTCAACACCCTAAGGAACCGCAGGAGTATTTTCACCACCCTAACTCTGAGGAGTTGCAGGAGTAGTTTCACCACCCTGAGGAGCAACAGGAGTATTTTCAACACCCAGAGGAGCGGTAGGAATATTTTCACCACTCTGACCCTGAGGAGTGGTAGGAGTATTTTCAACACCCTGAGGAGCGACAAGAGTAGTTTCACCACCTTGAGGAGTGGCAGGAGCCTTACCATTGTTGCTCGAGTCACTCGACATATTAATCTCTGATTCAATCGACATATTCATCCCTGACTTCGAATAAAAAACTAGAAAAAAATGTCTTCTTGTTTAAAAAGGATAAAGAATAATAATATAGATCCCATTCCCTACTCAATATCATCTTTAAGACTAAAGCAAGAATGGAAAAGAGATAAAGAAAACTTATTATTATAACTAATAACACTATGAAGAAATGATCAGTGATCACTCACCTTTAAGTCTATGTTTTTCACTCACTGACTTCCAAATCAAGAAGTAGAGCCTCAGAACCAAACAAAATGTGTAAGAATAAATGACACTTTCGATTGTATTTATATCAATCCATGATTCCATATTTAGTGAATTCTGTGGGATTTTTAAATGGTATATTAAAAATTTGGCGAATATGTTGTAATTTTCAAGGCGAAATGTGTCCTCAAATTTAATTATTTTTTAATGTTATTGGCGAAATAGGTCCTCATAAGCAACTATTTATAAATTTTAATTGGTGAAATGAGTCTTCACAAGCAACTATTTATAAATTTTAATTGGCAAAATGGGTCCTTATACAATGCCATTTTAATAGTATTGGCAAATATGTAGGTTTTTTTTATTAAATGCTTCCGGGATTCAGGCGAAAATATTAGTCGGTCCATTTGAAACGCATAATTTGACAATGGAGAATTTGTTGCTTAAACATGCCTCATAAAAAAATTATTGGCAAATCGACATGCATTGGACCTATGTTTCATAAATTCTGGGTGATTTGGATACCGTGTGGGTGTGAGAAATTTTCCAATTTCGAGTAGATTGACAAAGGACAGTCAAGTCACCATGATGATGTTAAATTTCAATAATAAGATCAACAAGAGGACAACCACAATGATGAGGGTAGTAATATACATTGTATATAAGAATAGTTAGCAAACATAATAGAAATCTAAACCATAGAGTTTGAACAGTGACAAGATCATGATGAAGGGCAAGGTATATAAGGAATACTGACAAATGTAGTTTGCAGGTGATACAAAGTCATAGGAATCGATGAGAAAGAGACCCATAGATAGTGCATGATGACTATATCCTCATTCATGACAATATTTTTTGTATTTGTAGAAAATATGAAATTCAAAGGGGCTGTCATGAGTATTTCTGAGATTAGTGACAAAAGGATACATGGTGTCAAGAAAGGAAAGTTGACTATGAATATTCAAAATGAAAATCATGTTAATAATACAAGTGATCTTGAAGTTAGTAACTAAAAGATCAAAATGTCAATGATAGTCAACTTGAAGAATAGCCAATGGAAGACGTAGGCATGACAGGGATATTGCAAGGTATGTTTGAGGAAGATATAAGAATGGAGGATATTTTAATGGATCAAACAAGGGTAAAATATTGTCCTAAAGGATTTCCTACAACCTCCTATAGTTCCTAATCTATTTCATTTCTTTTCACATGCCCTATTCAAACTTGGAGAGAAGGGCAAGGCAATTTAGAGGAATTGAAGGGGCAATTATGGACAATGGCAAGTAATTAGGAGGAGGTTAAGTAAGTTATAGATTATATGGAGACAATATAGGGTAATTTGGCCCAATTTGAAGCATCCCCAAGCATCCAAGAGCTGCTTAGGGAGCCTTGAATGGTGGATAGGGTCAAAGCATGAAATTTTCTTTATTTAAACACCTTTTGGAGCACTTTAGAGGGATGAAAAGTAGGAATGATAGTTTTGGATGACCAAGGATGTTTGACCCATCAAGTTGAAGTAAACACTTATATTTCATCTCTTAACACATATTCTTATTATGTAGAGAGCCATTAAGCATATTGTAAGCAAGCCTAAGGGAATATTTCCAGGGAGTTCTTTCTCTCTTATCTTTGTATTGTAACTTATTGAAGGTTCTTTCAAGCTAGAGTAGTTTTGTAACTCCATTTTCAAGCATGTATAATAATATGCAAAAAATATTGTTCAATAAAATTAATTTATTTTACCTTCTCATTGTTTTTTATTGTGCAAATCTTTAAGATAGTTGATATAATCTTGGTTAGGGTATATGCAGGATCATGATGGGCCAAAAAGTGGCAATATGATGGGTATGTGGCTAATAACTTTCTTTTAACCCAAAATTGATGAAATGAAAAGGGTTTTTAAAGGATATTCTCAGCTCTCCACCAATATAAATTATGCTTCACTTTGAAATTAATAAGTAATTATTATTCATTTTCTATTTGAATTACGACTAAAGTCTTGATTGATAAGTTGCTTGAAAAATATCTATAGCTTTCAAATGGTATCACATTTTTTTAATCCAAAACATGCACCACATTTTATGCTTTGCATAATATAGGATTAAAAAAATAAAAATTGAATTTCATGAAGTTTTGACCAAGTTAAGGTGGCTAGACATACGATTTTTTATATTTTTTAAAAGTTCTAATAAAAAATTCATAATTAATTATTTACTTGGAAAAAAATTCAAAAAAAATATGCATCATATCGGGACATGAGTTCTCTACTTATATCTAAAATATTACAAAAAATATTATCATTTTATTGTGGTTAGGGTGGCCAGACAAACACCTACTTCTTATTGTTTCCCTTAAATTTAAGTACTAATGCATTGAAACTTCAAATTTTCAACAAATAGATTTTTTTTTTTTAAAAAAACCTAGTAGTTGAGAAACTACATTCAATTTTCTACAAATTCTATTCATACATATTTTTGAAATAATATAGATAACTTATTCAAATTTTTATGTCAAGTTGCCTAACTCTGATTTTTCTAAATTTTTTACCACTTAGGGGCCTATTTTTTCCATGATGATCTTGCACATACCTGTTATATCTTTTTTCCTTGATTTCTATCCTATTTTCCTTGCCTTTATGCAAAAACTATACATTTTGTAGGTTGTAACTTGTGTTAACTAGTTAAGAATAAAGTTCAAGTTTTGATAGCACTCATAAAGCTCCTTCTAAATGCTATCTTTGACACACCAAACCTAGAGCTATGAAATGATTTTCCAAATACATACAAAACATTGAGTTGTGTTTGTTTAGAGTTTAAATTGTTGATCATTTTGAGTGTCCAAACAATAGTATAGGTTTTGAAATCATTTTGGTGCATAATATTTTTAGTCTTAGTTTTCATTTCATGTTTTCTTTTCACCCTTTTTTTCAGCATGTAGCAATAGGATAAGTTAATTAGGTGAATTTTCAAAGGGAACCAACCCTCTCTAGAGGTTGATCTCCAAAATCTAAGCCCACACTCTAGGAGATCATCTCGTGTTTCACGAAGTGGCTGAGTGGGTGCACACTTTTAGTGACAACACATCCTACAAATAACCATTAAAAATAGGGTAGATTGAGACTTGCAAGTGCCATTGAGTTTAAAAATAGCCACTTGATATTTTCCATGAGAAATGTGTTGAGAGAAAGATTAATTTTATGTCATATAGTCAACTACAATGGGACTTTGAGTAGCCATTTTTCTCTAGTGTATCTTATGTTTTCCCATTCTATGCATCCAAGTTTTTCTTTCTATTGTTGAAAGGGAAGGGTGGAGTCAAAAAAATTGAGTGTAAGGAGGAGTTGCAGGTGAGGATACAATAAACGCATGACATCCATCTAATGGGTGAGAAACAAGGCTTGGAAAACTTCCTTCTTTTTTTTCTCACCATTGTTTGGGGTTTGAAAATAAATTTGGTTCAAATAACAAACCTCTTCCCTATTAACAAATTTGGGTAAGAGAATTTATTCCTTTCTCCTCCTAGATAGATGTTCATGGACTCTTTGAATTCTATAAGTCCTAATCTATATTAAGAGGATTTGTCTTATTTATCTATGAGTCAGTATCCTTAGGTTTTGATTATTCTATTCTACCATTAGTAAATTTATCTCCACTGATTCATAGCTAGTGTGACGTAGAAAATTGGACACTCTTGATAAAAGAGACATTTTGATGTCTAACTAGACCTACTTTTAAATACCTTTATACTAATTCTTCAAAACAACATTTATAGGCCCCTAAGACTAATTATTTTTAATCTAGAGACCTGTTTCACTTGAGAATCACTTAAAATCTGACAAACAACACTTAATTCTTTCATATCCCAAAAATCCACCTTCAAAAATCAGTAGTGGGACCCATTCACCACCTTGGGTGAATGAGTCCCCTCTGGTGGGACCCATTTGCTAAGGGTGGCGAATGAGTCCCTTTTGAGGGAAAATTCAATTTTGAGTAGGAATTTAATTAATTCAACTTGAATTTCTAGAGAATGTCGGCCTCCTAGGTCTAAATAACGGGAAAATTAGGTGTTATTTCTTATAAATACTCATTTTTTTTGTCTATTTACACATCTTTTTGTCATTTCACAAAAGTAATTTTTAAATTCAAGTCTTCTACAACAAGTTTCATTAGTAAAGTTGAAGTTTTAGGGCAGTAAACTAGGGTTTTTGTAGGTTTTGAAGCTCACTTTTTGGATCAAAGTTCAAGATTGTAAAGATTTAATGATGGATGCCTATGGTGAATCATGGAGAAATTTAGGTTGAGAAGATGCAACTAGCCATCAAATCACACCTAAAAACTTGTTTTCAAAGTGATTCCATCTTCCATTACTTCTCTATCTTTATATTAAGGCTTATATTTCATTTACATTCCATTTGCATGCTATTTTATCTCCATTTTTGATGTGTTGTAAGATTTCTAGGATTGAGATCTTACATCATTCAAATCTCATTTACATCTCTTATTCTTGTATAATAGAATAGGATTTTGACATACTTCAGATTTTCCTAGTCTTTAACACATCTAAGGCTAGGGTTTTATGTAGATTTTTATTCATTCAAGGTTTAATTACCCAATTAGGGGTTTGACCAAGGAAAACCGGGCCCATTACACAAACAATTTTAGGCCATTTTGTAGGAATTTTCTAAGATCCCAATTTGGGTTTCTGTCAAAAATTGCTATATAGGTGTCAATGTGCAGAACAAAGATTTGAAAGTGGATTGATTCACCATGCATGGAAAATGAGTCTCTCCTAAGGTTCTATTTTTATTTAGATGTAGATATAGACATCCAATTGACATAAAACAACTTATGTGCAGAAAAACCCTAACCTGGGACTGATTTTCCTAGGGTAGCGAATGAGTCCCAGTTAGCTCAAAATCAGGTCTTGTCATATTTCTAGGTCACTTTTTAGTCTTCTTCAGCTTCTCAGGTGCACACATCTTGAAAAACAAATTTATATTTAGTTTAATTTGCATTTTTGTTCATTCTTTTAAGCCCTTTGCAAACAATAGTGTGTTTTGAAACATTGCATATTTCTTAGGTTTTGCATTCATAATCATCCAATTACAATTTTTAGTTGCATTTAGATAATCTCATTTAGTCTTAATTACATCATACATTTCCTAATTTGAGTGAACCTAGCACATATTCCTTTGTGTAGGGTTTATCTCTCTCCTTTTAGGTGAAACATCCTAAGAGGGCAAGAGTAGCCTATAGGCCCTACCCAAAAATCTAGGGTTCATTTTGGTAAACCTGCATATTGAGCACTTTACATTTCTGATTTCTATTTGCATTTGCATCCTAGAATTTACTTGCATTGTATTTCACATTGTTTTTGCATCTTGGGACTTCTTAAAGTTGCATTAGCAAAGGTATCATTAGGCGTTCATTATTGCATCTTGTTTCATCATTTCATTTCAAAATTTTGCATTATTAGTCTTTATCTACTATGTACAGACTAGAAAACATTCAAAAGAATCAGAAAAAAACATAAAAATACCTCCCTTGGGCGAATCAATCCCAATGCATTTTTTGAATAAGAATTTATAGAATTTAGTTTATTACTTTGCACATTTATGTGTTCTACAGTTTCTTTTCTGTTATAGTTCAGTTATTTTCTATTTCATTAGCATAAGCATCCTTTTCTTTCATGCCATTTATGGATAGTTTTATATTTTTGCAAGTTTCCTTTTTGGTATTCATTCCTAGTTCTTTTAGATTAGATTCCTCGATATATAAAAACAAAAAAATAGAAACATCAAACCAACCTTTCAAAAAAATTATTCAATTTAGGAACAACATCTCATCCAAGCCCCTTAGTAGTGATGATGTAGACAAGTTAGATGAAGTTCTCGAAGACTTCCTCTCACTTCATCCTGTAAAGCTTGCAATGAGAATCCTAAACAAATTAATGATACCTTATCCCTCAAACCTTTTGGTTGTGATGACTTGGACTTGTTAGATGACTCCCTTTGGGACTTCATCTCACTCCAATCAACCACTAAGTTTTGTTGTGAGAAATCTAAAACTAAGGATGTTAACGTGATTCAACCTCAACTAATTCTTTACCCACCCTCCTATAAACTTCATCCTTCTAATTAACCTGAGTACACTATTTACCCACCTAAAACCAATGTGTTTCTGGAATCAAGTAATGTTACTATTGCTCATGGATATAATACCCAAAACAATCCACAACCACCGCAACCAATCCCACCCTCTTTACCTTTACCCAATCCACCTAGTGCTCCTCGTTACCTCCCACACACAAAGGAATATGATCTTGCTGAACAATTAAAGAATACTTTGCAAATATTTCCCTTTGGGATTTACTTTAGAATTCATGAAATTACCACACTATCATTCAAACAGCCTTACAATAAATTGCAATTCTCCTTGGTACTGCTCTGAATGATGTGGCAGCTCTAATCCATGGAATGAACCAAGTTAATCTAGATATTACTTTCCATCAACATGATCTCCCTCATTTAGAGTTGTGAAAACAAAATGAAGCCTTTATGATAATCACTCAATTCAATCGCATAGGCATCAAAAGAACCCTTATCGATAATGGTTATGCCCTTAATGTGTGTAGTGTGAATCTCCTTGATAGATTGTGTATTGATAAGTCACAAATAATAACCTATTATATATCCATTTGAGGATTTGAAAATACAACAAAGCAACCGCTTGGTATAATCACTTTACCTATTATGGTTGGAGTGGCTACTTTGCAAACTCCTATTCATGTCATGGCTTACGATCTTTTCTACAACCTTCTTTTAGGTAGACCATGGATTCATGAGATGAATGCAGTGAATTTAACCCTTCATCCTATCATGAAATATGTCTATAACAATCACATTTATGAAGTTGAAATAAACTGCAAGCCTGAAAGTTTCTTGCACCTTGGAAAAGGAGCTACAATTCCCCTGAAAACATTAATTCCAACATCCAACATAGACCCTCTTGAAAGTGAACAAAATGATACAGAATTAGTATCTAAGTTCTTTGGTGATGATTGGAGATCCTTATAATTCACACCTTCATTCATGGGCGAATACATAATCACACAAAAGACAGATGAGAAACATGAACAATCGATAATCATGTAAACTCAAAATTCTGAATAATCTTCTCAAACATCTATCTCTTCTACCTTGGAAGAAAATGCAACGTACAACACAAATTTTGCTGAGATAGATTATCAATCCCCACCTGATCTAAAAGAAATGGAATGAATTTATGGAAAAGGCTATGAACTTATGAAACAACTAGGATATATTGGAAAAGGGTGTGGAAAACATGAACAAGGTATTCATGTTCCTATTGAACCAAATACACAAGAGACAAAAACTGGATTGGACTATTCTTTTTCCAAGATAAGAAAAGCTACTCATCGGCCCTCTTTGAATGTCAACACTATTATATGTCAACCAAAACATAAACACACCCTCAAACATCTTGAATTGCTTGATATATAAACTTACAATTGTCATGGAGGTATGTTGACAGTGATGAAACTTTGAAACAAATGTTAGGAGTTTATGATAACACATCCTCTCCTACTCCCATGAAACAAATTCCTCATGCTATGATTGTTACCAAGCAAGACAAAAATGATATCATTGAAGAATCCTATGAGTCTAAAGTTCCTAAACCTAATGCACTCCCTTTAGGAGATACGATTGATGTGCCAATGGACATTGATGATAAAGACAAGGTTATTACGATTGGGAAGTGTCTTGACGATGAAGAACAAGAGGATACTACAACTTTACTTCATGATTTTCCTAAAAAATTTGCTAGGAAATATTCTAATATGGCTAGGAATTGACCCAAAAATTGTGACACACAACATCATTCTTGCTGAAAACACTAAACCCGTTTGTCAAAAAATACGAAAAAATGCACCCTAACATAGCCTTGCATGTTAGAGCAGAGCTGGAAAAACTTCTTGGTGTATGCTTCATTCGACCTATTGATTATTCTCCTTGAATCTCAAACATTGTCATAGTTGATAAACACTATAATAGTATTAGGATATGTACAAATTTTCATGACCTGAATAAAGCTTCTTTAAAAGATGAGTTTCCAGTTCCTAATATTGACATGATCATGGAGTCAACTGCTGGACATGCTTTGTTGTCATTCATGGATGGATTTTCTAGTTATAATCAAATCCTTATTAATCCTCAAGATCAATACAAAATTTTCTTTACAACTATGTGGGGAACATTTTGTTGGGTTGTGATTCCCTTCAGTTTAAACAATGTCAGCACAACTTATCAATGAGCAATGACATTAATATTTCATGATTACATCCAATTTTTTTTGGAAGATTATGTTGATGATATCTTAGCTAAATCATTATCTCGACAAGACAATGTAAATGTTCTTCAAAAAATATTTGAATGAATACATAAATATAATATGTGTTTAAATCCAAAAAAGTGTCTTTGGCATAGATTGTGGTAAACTTTTGGGGTTTGTCATATCTCACAAAGGCATTGAGGTCGATACAAAGAAAATTGATGCAATCATTAACATGCCACCTCGTAGGAACATTTCTCAATTGTGAATGTTACAAGGTCAAATTCAAGCTATCCGTCGTTTTGTTGCATCTTTAGCCAATCACAAATTACCTTTCACGCATCTTCTTAAAAAGGGTGTAACTTTTGAACGGGATGATGATTACATGCTTTTGAGAGTTTAAAGCAATACCTTGCAACCCCACCTATTTTACAACTTGTTGTGCCTAACAAATTATTTATCTTGTACATAGTCGCTTTAGCCGATGCTCTTGCAGCATTGTTGGCTCAACAAGATAATAATGACAAAGAACATCCTATTTATTACATTAGTCAAACCTTAATTGATTATAAAATTTGATACTCGCCAATTGAAAAAAAATTCTTAGCTCTTGTATTTGCTACTAGTAAATTGCAACATTATTTACTAAATGCTGAAATACAAGTCATGACAAAATGTGATCCCCTTAAGCATCTTTTCAACAAAATAGACCTTTCTAGTCACTTAGCTAAGTGGGTGATGTTGGTAACTAAGTTTGACCTTAATTTTGTTTCACAAAAATAAATCAAAGGACAAGCCTTAACTAATCACTTAGCTGACGCTCCTTCTCCTCTTGCTTTACCTAATCATGACTCCTTTCCTGATGACAGTGTCTTAATTGCTGATGTTAAAACATGGGAATTGTATTTTAATGGATCTAAGTGTAGAATGGGTTCCGGTGCTAGAGTGGTATTAATTCCACCTAATGGACAACCTCTCACCCCTCTCCTATTGATTTAATTTCTTATGCAAAAATAATGCAACTGAGTATGAGGCATTAATCACAGGTTTGTGAGCTTCATTAACAATGAACGCTAAACATATTAAGATCTTTGGTGATTTGCAATTAGTTATCAAATAAATCAATGGTATGTATCAAACTAAACATGATAAGTTATTAAAATACAAGGATCTTACAATGAAACTATTAGAGAAGTTTGAATCATTCACCATTGATAGCATCCCATGAAAAGACAATCGACATGTAGATGCAATGGATAGTGCAGCCTCTCTCATATCCACTCTTGATCCTTCAACAACCTTCACCTTTTTTATTCATGCCATCATGAAACCTTCCATTGATACTCAATTAGAAGATATTTTAACAACTCAACATAAATCATGTGAATGGTATGATATAATTTAATTATTTGAAAGATGGTTCCATTCCTGAGCCCACAATGACAAACACTAGAAAATGTTTATGCAAAATAGCAGATAGATATGTGATTCTTGCTGATGTGTTGTATAGAAGATCCTTTAATGGCCTCTTACTAAGGTGTCTTAAGGATTCTCAAATCCCTATAGCCCTTGAGTAGGCTCATGCTGGTGCCTGTGGCGGTCATTTTGGAGGATGGTTGTTAGCGCAAAAACTTATATGTATGGGTTATTATTGGCGACATATGGAGAAAGATTGCTTCACTTATGTTAAACAATTTCACAAATTCCAAGAGCATAGCAATTTGATTCGTGCTCCTGCTTTTGAGCTCTATGCCCAAGTTCCCATTTGGCCATTTTCAGTTTGGGGGTTGGATCTTATTGGAAAAATTTCACCTCCCTCTTCTGCCAAACATGCGTTCATCATCACCGCAACAAACTATTTCATGAGGCGGGTGGAAGCTATTCCTCTTCACATTATGACTGCTGAATTAATTTGTTGTTTCATATTGGAACACATAATTGCTCGCTTTGGACTCCCTTCCACAATCATTACAAAAATTGGAACCCCCTTTAAAAATAACGACTTCAGTCCAAAAATTTCTTGAAACATTCAACATTCAACATTGATTTTCAACATTGTATTATCCACAATCTAATGGACAAGCTAAAAAAAATAATAAGATTCTGGAACAAATTCTAAAGAAAATTATTAACAAAAACCGTAAGGATTGGCATACACAATTACATTATGCACTTTGGGCTTATAGAACGAGTGTTAGATTATCGATAGGAACTACACCTTATAACCTTGTTTATGGCACTGATGTGATCATGCCCTTGGAGTTAGAAATTCCTACATTAAAAATTTCTCTCTAGGACCTGATTGATGATTCCACTTATAAAGAACAATGCTTACACCAACTTGAGATGCTCAATGAAAAGTGCATTACCACTCTTGAGCATCTCTAAGCTTAGATAAAAAAATTATAAAGAAAAAATAGCTCGCATGTCATTCCTCGAATATTTTGTAAGGGTGATTTTGTCCTTTCTAAGAATCAACATAATACTAATGTTGACAATGAAGATAGACAAATTCAGCCCTAATTGGTTAGGACCTTACATAGTTGATACCAATTATGGGTCTAGTGCTTACATCTTAATGGAGCTTGACAAAACACCCCTTAAGGAACCTATTAATGCCACACATTTGCATCAGTATTACCTCTAACCTCTTTGAATAGTATGATTGTTAAAGCAATGTTGTTTAAAGTTATTTGATGTCATTCTAAATAACTTTCGCATTGCTTCGTTCTTGGCAAATCATCTTTTGTTTGTCTTGAGCACTAAGGTAATTATTTAAGTACATTTTATAATTACTTTAGGATTCATACTATTTTCCCTTGTGTTATGTTAACTTAGATCCTTATATGAGTTATAGGTGTATTTAATTTAACATATTCTCTAAATGTCGAATCTACACTAAAACTAAAATATGTTTTAAACTAGATCACATTAATCATGTTAAATCATGTAGACATTAATTAAATACTTTTATAATTCATTTAATTAATCACATTACATTTAACATCCACACAAAGAAACACATCATAATAACAACAAAGGCGCATGTCTATATATATAGCAAAGTTTTATAAAGATCTCAATATCATATATAAAATCACCAAGGTCTATGAGAGCTAGGCCCCTCAGGCTCTAGCACTCAAGATCCAGTCCTTGGATGTCATGAGATAGTCGAGTGTGATTGTGACCATGAACTTCCAAGTCTAAGTGCATACTCCATACCCTGTATTTGACCAACAGCCACAAGACGCTCCTCTACCATCTAATCCCTCTCTGCTCGTACTTGCGCTAGCTCTGCATGCAGTCTCACGATCTTTGCTGAGGTTTGTGATGACTATCCTACACTCTCAGTTCAATGGAGTCATCTCCTCACACTCTCATATGCTTCCCTTAGCCTCATGAAAGGTCTCAATGAATATGCCTCCTCCTCCATGATCGGTGGGGGCATGTAGTCAGGATCCATCTCCTCGTCGATGGATGTAGGCACTATCTCTGTGGTAGCCTGATGATAGAACTCTCGCTAGTCTCTCATCACTCCTAGAAGACTGAAAATATACACAATCAATACACATCATCATGATATATATATATATATATAAAATATAAATATACTCAAGTACATGCATAAAATCAAAAATATTATCACCCAGGTTACCAGAAGCGTGAGGGATATCAACCTCATCCTCTCTGGGGGGCATGGTGGAAGTGCTAGCCTCTCTTTGACTCTAGGTGTCGATGTTTTCCATAGCTACTGCACATGATTTGGTCATGTAAGTGTGTGAAGACCCTCTATGCTCGTCTCGATCCTCAGTTGTTACCTCGTCCCCCTCACTCAATGGTGGATCCTCCTTGTAATACTCATCCTCCTCATAAACCTCCTCCTCCTCCTCCTCATCTCCTCCATCATGGTCCTCATAGTCAGGATTAGCCTCTGAATCATACTCATCATCAATAACATCAGTAAATATATCTGATGGCCTGTATTGTACATCCTCTCCTCTGTCCTCTGGCTCATCTCCCTCATCTGGTGCTGGTCCTGCATCACCTATAGGGAAATCCATGGGGAACATAGGAGCTGGTCATGTCACTTATCACCACTCCTTATGCTCATTTGTGCTACCAACATCATCAGCATTGGACGTTGGTGGCTGTTCGTGATCTGAATAATCAAAATCACTCTCACGAACATGATCTATGGTAAGCCGAATAGTATCACCTAGCCTCCAAGCACTCCACACTAATTTCCTAATGAAGGAACATGCCCTCGGTGGTGTTTGCACCTTCCCAAACTATCGTATGACTTGTCCATAGTAAAAAGTTCGTACAACATAGTCATGCCTCCTAGCTAGAAACCTATCCATTTGCATCCTTCATAGCTGTATTGTGAGATTTTGCCACTATAGAGTGAGTAGATAAGGTTTTCATAAGATCTCATCCTCCTCCAGCTGGTGAAATCTCACTCTCCAAAAGTGTAAATCTTCATATTGCCACAGGCATTGCAACAGATAGTCGAATGCTTGTGAATATCCTGCAGCTATAGTATAAGGGAACTGAACAAGCCTAGTACAAGTGATATGCTCGAGGTACCATACCTGCAAAAGTGTGCAATACACCATACTATCAATCTCTCGAAATACAAATCTTCCAAGATCGTAATATAAGTGTGCTAGAATGCAGCGGCCTCAAGCATAAACTATCTTGTGCTTGTACATCCCTCGAATCAAATGTACCAATCCTCCATCTAAGTGTCCTACTCGTCCATTCAGATTGAGAACGAGAGCATTGTGTGCATCATAATCCATCTAACAATAAGATATGCCCAATAGATACCTACCTACTGTAAATGCTTTGTCTTTGTTGCCAATAGCATTGAAGCATGATCTTTCAGAAATGTAAGCTACCTCCCCCTAGCCACTATCGTGACCAGGTAGGGACCTATCAAAATCATCACAGAATGCTCTAAAATCCATCTAATTTCTTCATTTTTACATATCTCATCATGCATTGTGTGCTAAAGTAAATCTATAGTTCTTCCCTAATATCCCTAGACACTTTAGAACCCTTTTAGGACACTTCGCGAAGAAATGAGACACTTTACAAACAAAAGGGACACTCTACGAACAAATGAGACACTTTGCGAAAAAAGGGGACACTTTGCAAAAAAAAAATTGGGACCCTAAATTAACCTATCCATCCATTAAAAATCATTAAATTATTACAAAATCACAAGGCGATAGTTGGAAAATTGACTCACCTCATAATACAGCTCGTTGTGCGCCGCCTGCTCACATAGCTCATCCAATAACGAAGGTGTGTAATCTCATCTACTTGGCATTTTCTTCTCTCACTCATCACTATCAAGCTACAAGAAGGTAAAATGAATAGTAAGTGACAAATTACTCCCCTTTACCTCTCTTAATCCATTTTTTATCTCTTATGTATTAAAATAGGGTTATCTTCTTTTAAGAGCTAAATAAATAATCTTTTCTTCAAAACAATATAACGAGAGATAGGGTAATCCATTTTTGACCTTGTTTGATGTGTTGGAATTGTGATTCTACACCTGACATAATCAATCATCTATCATTATGCGGAATTGTATTTGGAAATACCCTACGGTATGATATTCCTTCTTTGACATGGCTAGATTGCTACATTGATTCCACCTACATAAAGCAAGCGGAATCAAGGGGGGGCATATATCTACCTTGACATTAGATTCGTAGGAATTAGAAAAAAGGATTTTTGTATGATTAATGAATGTGTGTTGTAGGATGTGGTTCCTAATGTTATGGTTTTGCAAAGAACTACACTAGGGGATTCATTCTCATGTCTTTTGAAAGAGTATCCTATTATGTAATAAAGTGCACTGTTTAGAGTCCTTTAGCTTACATATGCATAGAGTCATATGGGTGCTAAAGTGGCCACTAAATGTGACATAGAAAATTGGACCCTCTTGAGAAAAGAGACAATTTCACGTCTAACTAGACCTACTTTTAAATACCTTTATACTACTTATTATTCAAAACAACATTTATAGGCCCCTAAGATCCACTATTTTTGATCTAGAGACCCGTTTCACCTAAGAAATCACTTAAAACCTGACAAACAACACTTAATTCTTTCATATCCCAAAAACCCACCTTCAAAAATTAGTAGTGGGACCCATTTGCCACCTTGGGAAAATGAGTCCCTTTTGGTGGGACCCATTCACCAAGGGTGGCGAATGAGTCCCTTTTGAGGGAAATTCAATTTTGAGCAGGAATTTAATTAATTCAACTTGAATTTCTCGAGAATGTTGGCCTCTTATGTCTAAATAACAAGAAAATTAGGTGTTATTGCTTATAAATACTTAGTTTTAGTCATTTTACACATCTTTTAGTCACTTCACAAAAGTAATTTTTGAAGTCAAGTCTTCTACAACAAGTTTCATTAGTAATGTTGAATTTTTAGGGCAACAATAGACAATTTTTGTAGGTCTTGAAGCTCACTTTTTGGCTCAAAGTTCAACATTGCAAAGAGTTGATGATGGATGCCTATGGTGAATCATGGATAAATCTAGGTTGAGGAGATGCAACTAGCCATCAAATCACACCTAAAGACTTGTTTTCAAAGTGATTCCATCTTCAATTGCTTCTCTATCTTCAGATTAAGGTTTATATTTCATTTACATTCCATTTGCATGTTATTTTACCTCCATTTTTGATGTGTTGTAATATTTCTAGGATTGAGATCTTGCATCATTCAAATCTCATTTGCATCTCTTATTCTTGCATAATAGAATAGGATTTTGACATACTTCAGATTTTTCTAGTCTTTAACATCTAAGGCTAGGGTTTTATGTAGAGTTTTATTCATTCAAGGTTTAATTACCCAATTAGGGGTTTGAACAAGGAAAAACCCCCATTAAACAAACAATTTTAGGTTGTTTTGTAGGATTTTTTTGAGATCCCGATTCAGGTTTATGTTAGAAATTGTTGTATAGGTGTTAAGGTGTAGAACAAAGATTTAAAATCACAGAAATTTGAAAGTGGAATGATTCACCATGCATGGCGAATGAGTCCCTCTTGAGATGCCATTTTGAGTTAGATGTAGATCTAGACATCCAATTGATAGAAAACAACTTCTATGTAGAAAATCCCTAACTTGGGACTGATTCGCCCAGGGTGGAAAATGAGTCCCAGTTAGCTCAAAATAAGGTCTTGTCATATTTGCAGATTGCTTTTTAGTCTTCTTCTACTTCTCAGGAGCACACATTTTGAAAAAAAACTTTCTATTTAGTTTAATTTGCATTTTTGTACATTCTTTTAAGCCTTTTAAAAACAACACTATATTTTCAAACATTGCATATTTCTTAGGTTTTGCATTCATAATCAGTCAATTACATTGTTTAGTTGCATTTAGATCATCTCATTTAGTCTTAATTACATCATAAATTTCCTAATTTGAGTGAACCTAGTGTAGATTCCTTTGCGTAGGGTTTATCTCTCTCCTTTTAGGTGAAACATCCTAAGATGCAAGAGTAGCCTATAAGCCCTACCCAAAAATATATAGTTCAGCTAGATATATTATCTGAGCACATCATCATGGGATAAATTTCTAGTTGGATTACATACATTAAGATTATATCTCTATCTTTTATTTCTTCCATTCATTATTTGTAGTAAGTAGATCATAGTATTCTAGATTTAGTATAGTGGGATGAGACTTGACAAATATTGTACGTTTCTTTTGTGAATATCATAATATAGAGTTGGTAGATGCACTTGATAATAACGAGTTAAAAATTCTAATTTTAATAATAAACTTTCCAATAAAAAAAACTAATTACATTATGATAATTAATAACATATGTTTGAAATAATAGATAGAGATAAAGTGTAAGGTAAACCATTAATTATTGTATTCGTTTTACTTTTACATTAAAAAAGAGGACTATCATATTTTTATGCTCAAGGCATCCCCACACTTAGCTTTTACGCCTTTTCAGGTGAACAATGCAGATTTCCAGACAAAGTGATGCAAGACGAATCTTAGACATTCATCATTTTTGCCATTTTTCTAGTCATTTTGGCTCCTTTTCACTACTTTCCCCACTGCTATTGCTTCCTGAGTCCTCCAAAATCTTCCTCACTGTCCAAAAATCAGAGTAATGAATGTTGAGATAGCTGAAATTCTTGACAACACGACACAATTTGAGGTAAGTTGGTTACCCCTTTAATAGAACCCTAAATTGATTTCACTGATATTTACATTTTCAGTAAAATATTGTGTTGAACTGAAGCAAAAAATTGGTAGCTCTAATTTCCAACATTCTTAGACCTACTTTTTGTTTATTGTTAATAGTCTGAAGTAACAACTCTTGGGAGATTCTGGGTTTCTTGCACTTTACAAAAATCCACGGTGGTAGGGTTTTAAGTGATTTCTCTGGCCAATTTTTGTCATTGACATCTTTGATATCATGACACAATTTGTACAGATTCTTGTGGTAAGTCACTTTCCATGGCTTGGGAGATTTTCTAGGAATATTTTAGCAGCATGTAATTACATTTTTGAAAGTGTGTTTAAGAAATTTTTATATAGTCAATGTCTATGTCAGGATATTAAACTAGTTTTTGAATGCACTTTACTCAAATTTAATGTGGGATTTAAGAAGAAACCAATGCTTTTGTGAAGGATGGTGGAATTGAATGTGCGTCCTAGCTTTTGTGAAGGACTATGCAATTTGATGTGTGTCCTATCCCATGATAGATGATTTTGCATTTCTTCCCTCATCTAAAAATAAATTTATTTATCTTCATGTGTGTTGGTAGTGATTACACAACACATGACCCACTTAAGAACTACATAGATATAGCTTTTTTAAGACTTTGTAGGGAACAACACGCTGACAAAGAACTAGAAGGAAGAGAATAATTTTTTTTTTCTATTACCATATATCCAAAAAGGTTTACATTTATAAAATTAGTACAAACTACAAAGCCTCTGCTATGTTCTCTTCTTCCAGTTTTCTTCTCTAAAACTCTGCTACCGTAGCTTCTATCAAGAACTTTAGATGTTGAGGTTCTCATGGACGAGGTTCCTTATCTGAGGAAAGAAAAATTTAAATTATTATCCACAAATTTCATAAGTAAACATATTGATCCCTAGATCAAAGATCATCTAAATTATTTTTTCCTGATTGTGATGTCAATTTAGAAAAGCCCCCTGCCCTATTTGTTTGACATTTCCTAGCACTATTATTTTAAGTTTTATCAAGCTAAGTAAAGAAAATAGTATCTAAATTGGGAAGTGCTTAAAAGCATTCTAGGAAGTTTCTAATGAAGTTCAAAAATATTATAGAAGAAAATATCTCTCTTGTTGTCTGTTGTATTATGGACCATAATTGCTTTTGAGTGCATTTTCCTTTCATTTGAACTTTTCTTCTATTCTAGCAGGGGGTCTCAAGCTCTGGGAGAGTTCTCTTGACCTAGTGAGTACCCTTAAATGGGATATCCATGATGGCTAGTTGCCATTAAGGGGAAAGTGTTTTTTAGAGGTAATAGTTAATTCCTCCTTTAAAATAGTCCCTTTCTCTATTTACTTAGTTGGGGAAAGACTAATTGACTTGACCATGCCTTTCAACTTTCTCTGAACTAGGTTTTGTAGTGACTCTTATGATGCTAATCTAGAATAATAGTGCCCTTGATTAAGATTTGTAAAATGCCTATATATTTATCCTTATGTATGCATATGTTGAATGAGTGATTGCTTTATACGTGAAAACTCTCCATGATCAAATAATATTCTTCTCATTGATGATCCAAATGGTATAAGAATTTAACATTTTATACAACATTCTAGCATTTCCATTTGAATAGCTCATGTGTGAACCAATTAAGATTGAATATTTAATACATCCTAGGCATTCCTACCATCTAATTGCCAAATTTGGAAGACTATAAATAGCAAAAAACTTAAGCTAAAAACAAAAACTAACTCTAGCATAAATTTAGTGACTAAGATATAACAATATCCTAAAATTATCTTCCAATGTTAGTTTCTTAGCTACTGTAAAAAAGATTGTGCCTTAAATTTGGAATTGTATCTCAAAAAAAAAAAAAAAGCTACACTCAAACTGCTAATTTTGAGTGAACGGTAGAGTGCCTAAGGATGATTTCTACAACAATAGTTTGACTTTTGTTAGCCAACAATAATAAACCATGATATAAGTTTTTAAACTGATGATAAAATTAAAAATAAAAAATAAATAAAAAATAAAAATTTTTGAATATTGTATACCCACATGGATGCATTTTAAAAGATAAATGAAATCCCAATTCTCCTTAAAAGTGAGAATAACATGAAATACAAAATTTGTAACTTTCAGTTACAATTTAAAGCAAAATTTAATTAAAATATAAGTTAAAATTATTTTCTTCTTAAGGTTATTGTTTTTTTGAGACATCCATGAATGTAAGTATAACAAGGAAAACATTGGGATTTTTACTATTCAAAATAAATAAATGCAAAGGATAAGGTAACCCAAGTTAAGAATGAAGTAACCTACATTCTTTTTCATTTTTATTTTGGGTTTCAATCATTTGATTAAATATGTGACAAATTTTACTTTTGCAAATCTATTTAATAATAAAAAGATAATTAATCATTTATAAATTAACTAAGTATATGTTGCATTAAAGGTAGCAAAAACTTATCATCAAAGGTAGACACTAATTAGACATAATTAATTTTACAATTAACACAATCATTAAAATGGTGTAAATTACATACACCATAGTTTTTTCTATTCATTTTTGGATTACTTTAAGATAAGTTGACCTTTGTGCAATAACTAGTGTATAAGTAGCATATTTTCATGTGAAAGTTGGTAAATTACTTGAGCCTTAATCATCACTTCCCATATATCAAGAGTCTTTATGACAAAACAATCATGAGAGATTAGGGAAAAAAGAGAGCAAGAGACCAAGAGTGTATGGAAGGGAAGATCACTATTGCTGGAGTTCTTTCATTGAAGGGGCAACCAATGGCTTAGAGAGGATCTCAAGAAAATCACTTTCACTACTGGATAGTTTCATTGGTGGCTTAAAGGGCTTAGTAGCTCAAAAGGGGGTTTAATGAAAATTTATTATAGTAAAGGCAGTTTTCATGACAATTAACAGAGGTCAAGAAAATTGACTATAGAGAACAGTTCTCTTCTCCTTATCATGGTAGGCACTCATCACTTACATGATTGCCAAGAATTATATGTGGTTTTCCTATGGCAAACCCCACTAGAAAGTGAGCCATTTTGTGACAAAAAATCTAGGCATAAATCTCTACACTTGGGCAGAGGAAACATGTTGTTTGGCCACCTATAAAGTGTGCCAACTTTTTTCCTTTCATACTCTCTTTCATATGTCAAGAATGGATCACATAAAGGTTTTCCAAGATTGTTGACTATTAGGTGGAGTTCTTTTATATATTTTAATATATTATATTAAATGGTACAACTTTTTCTATTGTCAATACCTCCAAATGTAACCATGTGTTTGTACTATTATAAATAAAATGTATACATAGCCTTTTTTGATACCACAAAATTATCTTGTGCACTTGTTTCAAAATATGATTTTCTTGTTTTTACATGCAATTTATTCCAATAAAATATGATTTCTTTCTTTTACACACCTAACTTATTCAACTTCTACTTTTTCATGAATTGCAAATTAATATTGCATTGCTCTATTACTCAACAATCCCTATCATGGAAAACCAAGCTGAAAGTGTGGAAGCTCAACAATTTCATCGTAATCAATTGCAATGTTTATGGTACCATGAAAATAAGGAATCTATTAATAGACAAAGAAGAGAAAACCATCACAATCACCTTGCAAGCTCCTCCACACCCCCAACTTGTCTTTCCAATAACCCCTCCCCATTTCAACCACCTGCACCTCAAATGTAGTCAACATTATACCCTAGTTTAGCCTCCCAAAACCACCATCCTTCACTATTTCCTGCAAACTATTACATCTCTAGGAATTCCTTCCATTCAAAGTTGGACACCCTATCAAACATTTCAACATGCCAAGTATGCATGGAATGATATCTGGGAATAAAAACTAGGCTACTAAATGGTAGTAGTGCTTGTTCCAGATAAATTTTAAAAAAAATGGCAATCGCTTATCAAAGTGGAACAACATGGACCCTGGAGAGCAACATGCTTGTTTACAACAACTATCTCAAATCAAGGAGCTACTCATAACAGGGAATAAAAAATAGGCTACTAAATAGTAGTTGTGCTTGTTCTAGATGCATTTAAAAAAAAATGGCAATTACTTCTCAAAGTGGAACAACATGGACCTTGGAGAGCAGCCTGCTATACAACGGCTATCTCAAATCAAGGAGATGCTCATATCAAGAGTTAGCCCTACCCTCCAAGTTACTTATGAAAGAGGGGGACAACTAAAATATAGTGGTCACGCTACTTTTTTTCCTCAGGATATTACAGTAATTTCAAATTGCTTGCCATGTCATATACATGACTTGGATATACTCATTGTAAACAAAAAAATGTTGATTCCCAGTACTATAGTTTCTATGTTTGTAGAGCACATGTTCACGAGGCTTTGCAATATAAGATTTGTAATGACCCTTACTACAAAGATCTCCATAGATGAGGCCTCTCTCTTATGCTTGCCTATTGCCTCCATTAACATCTCTAACCTTCTAAATGCAACAACCTGAACTTTAGACCCCCTAATGTTAGTTTCATGGAAATAGATAATACAAACGAAGAACAATTGCAAGAGAATGTGCAAGCAACAACATCATTTGTGGCAAAACTGCCCCTTGCATGTGCAAAAGTGCAATAATTGCGAGCTTTGTTGCAATTAGGGGAAGGAATCCCACCTCCTACTATTGATTGGCCACTAGTTTCTCTTACGCCCCTCAATGAATACACCACTAAAGGATTGTTTGTTATGGCATTCTCGACATTATTTCCAAAGGGCAGAGCTGCATTCAATCAAAAAACTATGAAAGAGGTCAAGCTACATAAATATGCTCTCCATCTTCTTAGATACCATGATAATAGGTTTGGCCAACACCCATAGTTTAGATACTTCATACTTAATATTATTATGCCCCACTATAGCTAGGCCATATCTTATGTATTTGTTCAGAAACACTTGGAAAATAGACTACCAACAATAATACTTGACTTGCATGAAAGACTCAAGGACCTCCCTAATGAACATCTTACAAACCAGGTTATGCAGTTCGGCTAAAAAATCCATGGTACACGTCCCTTCTAGACTCACTGTAGGGGGGAGCTATCTAGCATGGTTATTCAGGTTGTTTTCCTGACTCTATTCTTCACCCTTAGTGCAACAAATACAAAATGGATAGACTTACACAATGCCATGCCATCCCCCACACCAACCAATCCTACTACAACTACTAGGTGGAGGATCTAGAATATAGTGCAAAACCCATACCTCGCTGCACTTTACATGCATCACAGATTTACTATATTTCGTGAGGAGATCTTGGAGAAGATTATTTGCACAAATGACTACTAGTATAGGTAAACATATTCCACAACATTTATATTTACTTCTTTCGTACATCATTTGCTTATTAACATCTCCTCTGTCCAAGTATGAATGGCAACACCGTGGCTCTGCACATGTTCACAGTTTCCTTTGGATCAAAGACACACCTGATATTACCAAACTGCAATGGAATAATCTAGCATTAGTACAATATGCAATCAACTACATTGACAAGTATGTCTCTGCTTGGAACCCGTGTCCGCACCAAAGCTCAAATGAAAGAGTTTCACGGTATTCCTTTGAAAACCACTACTTGATGGACACAAGAATGATTATGTTGTCCACTCCTTCACATGACTACAATGAACTGGTCAACTATGTTCAACACCATACACATTGTACCTTGTAGACATGTTTCTAGAGAAAATGATCTATAGTTGAATGTCACTACAAAGCCCCTTGGACCATGCAAGACAATTCAACCCTCACAAATGAGAGTGGCCAACCAAAGCACACCCCTAATCATAATGATGATTGAGTAAATATTCACAACCCCACTATCCTCTCTATTTGGTGTGAAAATGTAGATTTCCATCTCGTTCTCTCAATAGATGCAGTACTCAAATATATAGCAAAGTATGTAGCTAAAGAAGAAACCAAATCCAAAACATATCATGCAATGCTTTCTCGTATTTCAACAACTTATGATCTTGACAAGCCAACACCAATAGATTTCAGGAAAATGCTTGTTGACAACCTTGTTGATCATGATATTAGTGCCCAAGAAAGTTGCCACTTTTTACTAAAACTACCTCTTTGCTTGTGTAGTCGAACGTTTGTTTCTTTAAATGTAAATCGAAAAAACTATCAATGAGTTCCACTCTCAGCCACATTTACTACATCACACACAAACTATATTGATGCATACATGGCATGCCCTATTTTTCTAAAGGCATTACTACTGATTGAAATCACTCAAAAATGGAGCTTCAAAACATCTTGTAAAGTGAACCAATGGAAAGAGCATTCTTCACAAGCAATTATTCGAGTATCCCCCTATTTCACAAGCATTCCTCCAAAGGACCACCCAAGTTTCAATGAATTCTATTGGAGTGAACTGGTTCTCTACAAACCTTTTTGTAACATTGCGGTCGATCTTGGTTCGTCCACAACTGAAATTGTGGCATAGTGGGAGAGGATGGCATGCACTTACCACCCATGATATGTGAGATGCACTCTACCATATACGACCTCCAATACTGACCTCGAATCTCCTTCAAGTGATGTAGAGCCCCCACATCAAAGCAACCAATCTGAATGGCAAGTGTTGTCAAGTGTACACCCAAGACATCCACTCCACTTGGATGCACTTGACATTCTAGGCAACTGTGAAATAGACCTTAACCATGACTGGAATACTCAGTCCTTGAATCCAATAGAACTCACTACAGCATCTAGCTTTGTAGACTCAAACATTACATCATATCATGTCCGTCACTAGCCCTTTCAAAATACCTAGCACAATCTTTCATTGGAACAAAAGAAAACACTAGATTTAGTGGTCACACTTATCCTCCACCACTTACTAGCCACCACTCAAAATAATAGTTCAAGGAACTATATGAACTAGAAAGTAACACCTAATTAAAACAAATTAGGTTTGCACTCAATTGTTCCACTCCAAACGGGAAAACATCGCTATTACTTCTCACACTAATAGGTGCTGCAACATTCAAAATTAGAGCATCAACAATTCATTCCACACTTCACATACCCATCAAAGAAATGGCTCCCATGCAAGGAAAAACACTAGCAAGCCTCCAAGAGAAAATGCATTTTTTTTGGTACATTTTAATAGATGAAATGAGCTTCATTAGCCCTAGGTTTCTTGAAAGTATTGACTATTGCTTACACGAAGCTTTCCTGGCACACAACCACAACCTATTTGGAGGCCACTCAATCCTGCTCTTTGGAGACCTCGGCCGATTACCACCGGTCAAAGACATTCTTATGTACTCTTCTACTTCCTATGGGGGGGACCTTATGGCAAAGCTTTCAAACAATTTTTACATTAAACAAAATATTTCACCAAGTGGGAGATGATCCAACACAACTCCTATTTCGTGAGCTCTTGTGCAATTTAAGAAAGGCTAAACCTACTATTGCATATTGGCAACTACTAATGTCAAGGTCAAGATCGACACTAACTTCAACAAAATAAATTTCTTTCTTATCATCCATACATCATTATGCAACCAATGAAAAGTCTCACTCCATAATAATCACATGTTGTTGTCTCTAGCACAACCTGTTGCCATAGCCACTACAGAGCAAATAGGGAGCTCTTAGAACTCAAATCCAAATGATGAGCAACTCCAATCTAAGATTCTACTATATGTCGACCAAAAGGTTATTCTATCTTGTAATCTATGGAATAATACTGGCCTTGTTAATGGAGCTCTTGGTATAGCACAAAAAATAATGTACAAGGAGAGCAAAAAACCACTGTAGCTCCCCTTGTTTGTTGTTGTTCGATTCAAGAATTACATTGGGCCTACGTGGGATACAAAAAGTCTAAAAGATGTCCCTATTACACCAATGAGTAGTGGTGGACAATGCAAAATTCCACTAAAAATGGCATGGACCTTAACCATCCACAAATCACAAGGTCTTACACTTGATGTGGCCACCATTGACATTGGCAACATTGACTAACAAGGCTTGATGTTCATAGAAATCTCCAGAGTCACTCAACTATCTGGGCTTCATATCCACCCTGCATTCACATTTGATAGATACACATGCAATAAAGTCCTTATGTTGCATGTAGGATCAGTGAGGAAGCTTGATGGTCAACACTATCAATATAAACAACTTGATATGCTCAACTTCTTTTCACTGAAAAAAAACATACCAAGTATGTTCTCTTAATTCTTAGTCCTTTCTCTTTCAATGACTACATTCCTAATTGCTTAAACATCTCCTTGTATTCCAAATATCCTATCTATTCCTCACCACATTTGATTTTTAGGGCCTCCTTTAGACTTCATAACTATCAAGATCAACCCTTTCAATACAAATTTTATTCTTTGACAACTGCTCAATCGACAAACAAGTAGTCTTCCAACATCTCCTACTAAAGCTATCATTTATTTTGGAGTTCTCCCCTGCCAATTATGTTCACAACGGTAAAACATTACTTATTTACTAATTATTTATTCACCTATATATTGTGATCTCATCAACTACTCTTTCAACTTGTGTTATACATTCCTCATATCTAACTTACATTACGCTTCTTTCCTCAGACTTCTGGCCTCTTCTAAAGATTTCTACTGCATCCACTATCATACTCTGGTAAGGTAAAATTTCTATTATAGAAGATATAAATTATATGTAGGTATGATTGAATCATTTTGTTCCAAATGGTTCCACTTCTAACATAATTTCATCTTTTAAACAAAATTAACAAATTTGGATTTACAATTGAGTTTCAATACCCTCAACTGAATTAATATATAAGATGTTGTATATTATTGTATATTGCTCCCTAACAAGTTAGGACATGTGTAGACTGGATTGGGATAAATACATCTCCCTCTTTGTCTGTAACATAATTACAAGAAAGTATACAATTACCCTATAATGCAAATATTAGCTAAGTACATATTGTGTTCTTTTGTTGAGGTACACATTTGTATTCTTAGTTTTGTGCTTACATATTGTACAGAGGTAAGTGCGATTGAACAAATTTTATTGTTGGGTTGATACAAGCACTGGTAACTACATGTAACTATGCAATTCATTAAGCTGGGTTTACCTTTTTCAGCACGCTCCACTAATTTGACACAAATTACAAGGCTACAGTCTTTTCCAACTTATAAACACCTATTCATTATCCTTCACAAATTGTACTCATTCAAATTGATGCACTTTTTTTCCATACTATAAAAACATCTATTTGCATACACTTGTTCACAACTATTGCAGTGGAGTGAATAAATTCAAATTTCAAATTTGTGATCTGAAATAAGCAATTTAATTTTGTTTATAACCTAGATTCCTTGCTTGTTTCACATGTATTTCTTTGTATAATGATAGAATTGTATTATGCATATATAATGGCATGTATTGTTTGGCTTGTATTGCTTTGTGTTATGTACCAGAATTCCTTGTATTATCTTTATAGCCTAGATTCCTTGCTTGTTTGGCATGTATTGCTTGTTTCTTGTTAGATATTTACTATTGCTTCTTCATGCTACAATAAGGACTTAAACAATATATTGTGTGTTTCTTACGTTGGATATTTATGCATGTCTTGTTTGCTTTTCCAACATACTGTACTGGTCTATTGTTGGCATATTGGGTGCTGAAGCAGTTGGAAATGGATGATGATTGTGATGACAATGAGGAAGTAATGAATGAATTATTTGATGCCTGTTCTTGTTTAAATTGCAAGTCTCATAATAAGATATGAAACATACCTACCTTCAAAATTAGAGGTTCTATATTCTGTGTTGTGTGAAGGAATTTATGTGCCCAGTATTTCCTTTTCAACCTTGCATTTTAATGTTCGATGGTGAATATTACTCATTATGCATCTTACTTGAATGTTTTACACTATATGTTGCATTGAGACTCCCATATTTTGTATTCATAGTTGGATTCCCTTTTTAATACTGTCTCCATTGCATACGTGTGTTTTTCAATGAAATTACTATCATTCATTTTACAAGAATGACAATATTTGAGGGATTGTGCTCACATGTTTTACAGATTTCACAAGGACATGTTCAATGACAGTATTAATCATTCTTCAAATTAATAAGCTCAAATTTTACAAAGACATGTTCTTCATTTGTCATTTTTTTGACAGTATACAATAGGTTGCAACACATGCTCTTCTTGCTACACTGACTAATTTCATTTATTTTTTCCTTTTACAGATCACTTTAACGAAAATGTTGAAGATGCCCATGTGCACTTCTAGCAAAGAGCCAAATCAAATCTTGGAAAACTTTGGTACTACTAGATGATGTCTACAAAAAACACCACCTTCAAAAACTGTTGTCAAGTGGATGAATAGTTTCTCATTTCACTACCTTGTCTACTGACTGCAAATTATGATTTAGGCATTTTCCTTGCAATGCATTATTATGATTAATCATTTCCATTGTGGTCATACCCATCAAAAGAATATTCACCAACATTTATAGAAAATTGGGTGCAAATCATTGAAGTTTTTTGATAAAGCTGTGCAAGTTTGAAGGTTTTTGAATTGTTGTGTATTGCTGCAGATTTAATATATTTACACTTATTAGTTTATTACTCAGATTTGGAATTCACAGTTTGGCATTCAGCTTCTCGATGGTTGCTTAGATTGTCATTTATGGCTGTCAATTGCTATTCCCATTTTCAAATAAAAACATTTAACAAACATTTTTCCCTATATTGTCTTCGGCATACCCATTGCAGCCCAAGGTGAGATTGCTAGTAATACATGTTGAGTGGTAAATTCACTATAAAGAATTATTCATGAATGGTTTTTTGTAATGTCTCCATGTTGAACTTCTCGTATGTGGAGTGTTAACCATACACAGAATGACATCAATTACAATGTAAAAACACTACTACATCAAGGGGGTATTTAAGACAGTTTTTAAGACAATATTTGAGTATATTGTCTTAAATTGAGACAGAAAAAAAGTTGTTTATTGTCTCAAGTATTGTCTTTAAAGGGGTGTCTCTATAAAGACAATATAAAATTGTCTCTATAAAGACAATATGACATAAAAGTATTTTTGTCTCTTTAGAGACAATTTCACGTTTGTCTCTTTAGAGACAATTCACTTTTGTCTCTTTAAAGACAATTCACTTTTGTCTCTTTAAAGACAATAGTTGGGATTAAAGACATTGTCTCTATAGAGACAATATGTAAAAATTGTTTCTTTAGAGACAATATGTAAAAATGTATTAAAAAAATAAACAATTCAATGTTTTCAAATTCTCGTCATCCTCCTATTTGTTGGAGTTTTTATTTTTTATTTTTCAAATGCGATGGAAAATTATAATAGAAATTATCAATGATTTTGAAGTTGGAACAATGAACAATTGTCGAATACACAAAGCATAATGTTCATAAAAAACAAAGAAAATAATGCATCCTAATCCAAATTCATAAAGTAAATTCCAATAAGTATTTTTTTATTTATAGTTTATAAACTTGTTCATACAATCATAAGCAACACGTACGTCATAACATGACATACACAAACGATTCATTTCTAGGAAAGAGAAAATGTTAATATTTTCCTAAAAGCCATTGGAATATACCCAACTACCAGCATAACTCTTTTGAGCATGGCAAGGTAGCTTGACAAAGAGTTGACTCAATTGTCTGGACTGGACAATTTTGCTTCAGAACAGGAAACTTTCTTCTTGCATGCTTATGTATGGTCCTCTCAAAGGCTGATAACTTTTCATTGTAACAATCCACTAAATCATGTACTTTGTTATTGATGAACGACAAGATTTCCAAATCGTCCTTTGAGCATAACACAACCTTTCAAGATTTTGATATGATTTTGGAGAGAGTTGAATTCTTCCTTTAAGATAATCAATATGGTGAAAGCAAAATTTTCCTGCAAGCAAACAATATTAGATTTAACAAGTAAATCCATTTGCATTATTCATTTAAAGAACCACAATCCACAAGTCTCTACACATTAACTGAAAATAATAAATCTGCAAATCAAACCCCAAAAAAATATCCAATTATAAGCAACCACTACACTAGTCATTTGATAGCCCAAAAGTGAAAATATGTGATCCCAAAAAACTTTCACAAATATTTTCTTTCATAAACTTACTGCTCAAGCTGGGCTGCAAACTGTGCAATTTTAAGTTGGCACTGGTTAGTCGTACTAGTAACTTCTTCACCTTGATAGAGCCCTGCAACTCGCTCAAACTATTCCAAAGCTAGTTCCAAAGTTTCTTCAGCTTCATGTATTTCACCGAATTCCTAAAGAAAACAATATTTTGAAGTACATTGGAAATCTAAATTATGGAAATTGACTTCTAAATTTCCAAATCAAAATCTAGTTGATAGCTGGTACCCACCTATAAATTGTCAAAATCTACTGTTCCATTTGATGGCCAATCATAGTTTAGCCGACTTTCTTCGATGAGTAATGGCTCCTCACTTGGAATTTTACAATATTGCAAGATTCTCTCCACAGAAATCATTGTGTTTTCCACATTGCATAGGTTGTGTATCACCCCAAATTCCAATGTTGTCAGATTCAATCCATATGTTATAGCTAGCCCTGCAACACCTGCAAAGTGCAAACCCCTGATGAAAATTAGTCTTCATATGCAAGCAACCAGTTTTCTTCTCTTGCACATTGAAAATATTTGTACTCGGTAATAACGCTTACTTGGATCAACAACGCCATTGGGAATGTTAAATAGAAATACCAAACAAGAAGAAAATATAAAGTTTGATAGCAAGTTCATTCGAAGACCAAGCCATTCCTGAGATGCAAAGTTGTGGAAACAGACTCGTGAATAGTCATCAAGTAAAGTGAGATTGGTATTTATGAAGTAACTTTCTCGATCAAATGCTCTTACAATGGATGCCCCAGAGATGGACTCTACAAAATGGTTTATAATTGGAGCTTTTTGAACACCTATTAGACGGGCCAACTCTCTTGCTGTCACTATATAGTATTTTTGCATGCATACCAATAAATAACAGTCCATTAGATGTTCAACTACATCCATGCTATCTGATTTAATATGCAATAACTTTGGAAGAGTAGACATAATCAAATATATTTTGGTTTTGGCTCTTGCATCCCGTTGAAGATTAGAAAATAGGTATTGCAAGTGATGGAAAGCCGTTCTATTGCCATGCAACTTAAGATGTTTATGAGAGTTAGAGACAAACCTTTTATCTCCCAGATTTAATAGAAAATTAGGTCACGATCTTGAGGAACGACAATTTCTCAGGTTAACTAGTATTCGGGACTGCCTTCAAGAAGAAATTATTGGGTGATCTCTACTCCAAACACTCTCCATTCAAGATGAGATTGTCTAAGGTAAGTTTCATTCATTGTTGTGTAAAATCAACAAGAAGACGATGTTATTAAATTATACATGCTTGGGCAATGTTAAATAGATGAATCTTCAAGGTAGTAGAACCAGGAGGATATAACATTTTTTTGCACCTCTTCCCACTTCTAGGAGACTCTTGAATGATTAGAAATTGTAGGAAAGTTTAAGGGACAATTGTTTGCTTATTTGCAATCTCCTTTCTAGGAGACAGGAGATACAAATCAGCATTTCAAGGATATTATTTTATTCCTTAGTCTAGATAATAAATTTAAGAAATGTATAAGGAAACATGTCATAACTAAATTGGATGCATTTGGAAAGAAGGTTGGTTTTTTTTGTTTTTCTACCTATGGGTGAAAAGGACTAGATTCTCTGATCTACAATAAGGTGCATGGTTTCAAATAAAAGGAAAGATTAACCACAATGAAATAATCCTTTTGATCTATTTTTGATTCCACCATACAACGATAAGCCTAACACTTGAGGGCAAGGTTGTTCATCTCAATCAGAAAATTTCTTGCTAGAGGAAAAGTGGACAATATGTAAGAGAAGCATACTTGGTACCATACAATAATTGCCAAGACTAGTATGGATATGGCAAACACCTCCCATGAAACTTGAGACATAACAATAATTATCCCCAATAAATCTATCACTGAGAAAACTAACTTCCCCAAGTCGAAAGGAAGTATCTTGTCCACTACGGTTTGATCCGTGGATACCTGTCAATTCCAATGATGTGCTTTGAATTAGCTGAATTTGCACTTCTGTGTTTGACACTGTAGCATTATATGTTAACTGATTTTTATGTGAAGCCAAACTATAGCCTCTTAATGGAAGTACAAATTATAGACAATAATCTCAATGGAATAAATGATACCAATAACAGATAGGGGATGCATAGAATGAAAGAGCAAAGATTTATGTCAAAGCAAGTATAGCTATATTACTACATAACAAAAAAATGCAAACTGCTAAAGTTCTACTGAACTGACCCGATTTAATATGCGACCGGTTGGAGTTGCATCAAAGAAGGCCATTGGTGCATGGAAGATACTACTAAGAATTCTCACAAAATATATTTGTGCTGTCTGAAGAGCAGCTTTTGATAGAACTACAGAGCGCAATATTGCACAAAAAACACTGCCCACTGCCAGTGAAATATACACAAAAATGAGAAAATAACTGCCAATGATTTGTTTGTTATCTATTCTTGTGGGAGATTCAGATGCCATCCAACAGTTACTACAGATTTCCAATATTTGGAATAACACATGAGCCAGTAATATCACAATGATTAGGAGGCCCTTGTATACTGCAGTTAGATAGGAACAGTAAATCTGAAAACTAACCCTCCCTTGCAGCTTCTCTTCATCCTGTACAATTTGTTCTTTCTTGAGCCTGGGATCGTCTGCACCATTTTGATTACCATTCTTTTCTATATTTTGTACTAAATTTTGGATATTCAGGGTATCGGCTAGCTTGCAAGAGTTTTCAGGTGCTATCTGTCCCTTACTCATATGTTCATTCAGTTGCTCATGTTTGCTACTTCTAAAACCGTATTCATTTTTTATTGCATTAACAGCCCCCAAAGCTTGATCGTATGAACCAACCATTCTTATAAAATCCATGCCTTCTTGGAGAAGATTGTTGTATTGACCAAACTGAGTAACCGTGCCATCACGCATTACCTGTTTGAGGATTTGAGATAAATTTTGATTACAACTATTTTTAAAGATAAGACAAAACTACTAACAGGCATGCATTTCTGTATATGCAGATGAGGCTTACTAGAATGAGATCTGCAGGAAGTAAGAATCCAACATGGTGAGTCACATATAATATGGTCTTTGATCTCAAAATTCCTTGTATGCATTCCTATAATCAACACATTCCATTCAGTACATTAGAACAAAAAACTCTAAGATTGTGTGCATTACTGTCTATAAGAGCTTCCAACTCAGTAGCATTTCCTAGAGGTGAACAAACACTTACCCAAATGCATATTGGAAAAAAGATTATAATTCTAGATTAATGTTCTTCTGTCATAGAGTTGCTACGAGCTTTTATATTTTATTCCATGTTTCTGAGACAACTGAAATGTGTGGGCATTAAGTATGAGTGTCTGGTGTTTTCCAAGTTTCTAATACTACCTTGAAGAGGTGAGTCCCAATGTCTGCATTGACAACACTGAAAGGGTCATCAAGAAGTTGGCCATTAGCTTGTTGCCTTAAATTCATAAGATAGCACACATGTGAGATTATTAGAGCCAAGATTCAAATATTTTAAATATTTGAGCTGTCCAATGGCCCTTGGAATTGCCCCTGGATAAGATGATATTTAAGCAACCTTCTCGAGTTCTAGGATGGGTTGAAAGGTACGCAATTCTAAGGGACATGAGTGCAGGATTGTTGTATCTTCATGAAGGATGGGAACAAAGAGTGGTGCACAGAGACATCAAGTCTTCCAACATTTTGTTGGACTCTGAGCTTCATGCAAAGCTGGGGGATTTTGGGCTTGCTTGTCTGTATAGGCATGATGAGAACTCCCAAACCACTCATGTGGCTGGAACGCCTGGTTACATCACTCCAGAATTGGTAGCCACAGGAAAGGCTACTACCAGCAGTGATGTATTCAGTTTTGGCATTTTGATGTTGGAGGTTGCGTGTGGAAGGCGCCCTATAGAGAATCTTCTAGATGCTTCCCAATAAATTTTGTTAGATTGGGTGAGGGAGCTGTATGACAACAGAAGGCTCATCGATGCAGCTGATCCAAAGCTTGGTGGTGATTTTGTAAAGGATGAGATGGAGACTGTGCTTAAATTGGGACTCCTCTATTCTAATTCTCAACCGGAAGCAAGACCTGCTATCAGACAAGTAGCTCAAATACTTGCAGGTGAAGCTCTCTCTCTTTCATCGGAGATAAGTGAGTTAGAGCCCATAGAGGAGTCTTCAGATGCTTTCTCTTCCAAGTCCACATAAATCCAGGGTCTTCTTTGTTGTCTTTACTTTTGTTACTAGGTAACTTTCTTGCTGCAAAAAGTGTTTCTAAGTTTCAAGTCGTTCTAGTCAGTCACGAGGCTGTGTGCTCTACACTAATATCTGTAGAATGTTGGATTTATTTTTCAGCCTTGAATATATTATCTTTGTCTTTGCAGCTTTTGTATCCAATTTTGGATAAGAATTAGAAATATCCATTTTATTTTTTATTTTTAACCTGCAGCTATGCATAAAATAATTGGGTGCTGAAATACCTAATAATCCTCTAAAATGCTTGAGGTAAGCTACTTATGTTTATGCCCACAAATAGTTTCCTTAAGAAGGCATTTTTGTAAGGCACCTCTGCCCTTTTCATGGGACAGAGCCTTAAATATATATATTTAATCTTTATGGGTTTGTTTTGGTTTCAGCAAATGGATGTTCTTTTTTAATAGGGGAGAGGACTCTTTCAATAGTTGTTATAGCATTTGTTAATTTAATATTCAATACTTTTAACAATATTGGACAAATAGTTGTGAGTTTAAAATTGTTAGTGTTGATGATGACTACCCCTAATTGAATGAAATGTATTCCTTAGATCTATAAAACAACAAATCATGTGATGTCACATCAACACATCAATATGGGTCTTTCTAGAAACCTCATCAAAAAGCATACTGATGTGACATCAGCCAAGCAAACTGTTGTAAGAAATTTGAAATGATTTGAAATTTTCACATAAGATTTTGAGAAGCACAAAATTAAGATACTCAACTACAGAATCCTCTCCCTGTTATATGATCATAATCTGTAACCTGTTAGGAAAAAAAATACTGAAAAAGGTGGTGTAAATTTGTCTACTCAATTACTCTTCTAAGTGCTTGTTAAGATATCTGTGGGGATCGCTTCACGTTAGTTGCCTGTTGTTTTCATTGGATGCATGTGACTGACATTTACTTTAAATCAACACATTCCATTCAGTACATTAGAACAAAAAACTCTAAGATTGTGTGCATTACTGTCTATAAGAGCTTCCAACTCAGTAGCATTTCCTAGAGGTGAACAAACACTTACCCAAATGCATATTGGAAAAAAGATTATAATTCTAGATTAATGTTCTTCTGTCATAGAGTTGCTACGAGCTTTTATATTTTATTCCATGTTTCTGAGACAACTGAAATGTGTGGGCATTAAGTATGAGTGTCTGGTGTTTTCCAAGTTTCTAATACTACCTTGAAGAGGTGAGTCCCAGTGTCTACATCGACAGCACTGAAAGGGTCATCAAGAAGTTGGCCATTAGCTTGTTGCCTTAAAGTCATAAGATAGCACACCTGTGAGATTATTAGAGCCAAGATTCAAATATTTTAAAGATTTGAGTTGTCCAATGGCCCTTGGAATTGCCCCTGTCAAATTTAATGATGTATTAATTAGAATAATTTTAGAATAGTCATTGAGGGAGGGAGCCAGTTAGCACGTTGCCTTCAAAGTAAATATGTGAGAGTAGTATACCTGTGAGATAGTTAAAGCCAAGATTCAAATATTCTAAAGACTTGAGTTGTCCCATGGCGTTTGGAATTGCCTCTGTCAAAGATAATGAAATATAATTAAAAATAATTAGTAAGAGAAGGGATGGAACTAGTTAGCACGTTGTCTTCAAAGTTAAGACATGAGAATAGTGCACCTGTGAAATGGTTATCGTAAAGGGACAAAATAAGTAGAGATTTGCAGTTTCCTAATTCAAGTGGTATAGATCCACTTAAATTATTTCCACTCGAATCCAAAAATTTCAAGGACTTGAGCTTCCCAATGGTCTTTGGAATAGTTCTTGTCAAATTCAATAAAATATAATTCAGAACAATTACTAAGACGAGGGGGGATTGAAACAAATAGTATATTCCCTTCAAAGTTTAGAGATGAGAGTAGCGCACCTGTAAGATGGTTAGAGTAAATGAGCAAATGAACGAGAGACGTGCAATTTCCTAGTTCAGGTGGTATAGTTCAATTCAGATTGTTTTCATACAAATTCAATCTTTCCAAAGATTTGAGTTGTCCTATGGACTTTGGTATTGCCCCTGGGAAATTCAATGAAGTCTAATTTAAAACAATTACTAAATGGATGAATTGAAGTAGATTGCATGTGCCTTCAAAATACAAAAATAAAAATAGTGCACTTGTGAGATAGTTAGAGCCAAGTTTGAAATATAGTAGAGACGTGCAATTTCCTAGGGTTTAAAAAAAGTAGCAGTCTCACATGTGGGCAAGGTTCAAGCTAAAACCCTAAACAACATTCAAGAGTCATAGTCTAAAAGGTTTCAAGGAGCATTCCAAATGAAAGTTTGGATGCAAGGGTCACCAAGAGACAGTAGCCATTATTGAAATGCATATGTGTGAGACAGGGGCATCATTCTTTGAGAGACACTGACTTGTTATCTAGTACACCTATGCAGTGGCAAGGATAGTAATCTCATGAATGAATTTGATGCATAGTTACAAACCCTGTTTAAAGCCTTTGTAATGTGTGTAGCTTGAGCAGGGTTAAATGTGACTATAGAAAGTACTTTGAACTTTTCTCTTGTACCAGTGATTAGACTTCACAAAATGAATTGTACATGAAACACTATATACATTATATATATATAAAGTAGGCAATGAACAATGTACTGTATAAAACCAGGGAACTTTTTTCATCTGAATGAAAACTAGGCAAGTTGCTTGCAATAATCAATGTAAGGAACATAAAAGATCTTGCAAAAAATCATTTTGTTAAGTTCTTCTTTTCTTCCAATAAGTCCTACGAGCTAAAAAAAGCATTCTAATCTATATATTCTATTGTTTTCTTATCCACGATCAATCCCACATGATTAGACAACAATAGACTCAAACATAAGAAGCAAACATGTCTTTTGTTAATTTGTTTCTATCCATCCTCTTCCTTTATGTCCTCTTTCTACGAGGAACTATACTAATACGAGGCACTATTCTAATTGTGGGTGTCAATTGTTCATCACATTGGACACCCTCCTCATTATTCTCTTCTCCCACTTGCTCCTCATGTTCCTCTAGCTCCTCTTCATGCTCACTACCTGATGAGTTGGATTGTTGGGCTTCCTATACACAACAAAATTTAACTCATTAAAATAACATATCAAATCACAGTTTTAGCTTTGCTTGTTTCATTTCTCTATGCAAAAAAGAAACTATTATAATTCTAGGTGTATCTATCTATTTCAATATCTATATCATTTGTTTTGCAATGGAAATGAAAGCAAAATATGAAATTTTATTATATCCCATCATGCAAAGAACTTACCTCAGATTCATGACTAGTGACTAATTTCTCCCCTTGATCTAGCATATGTTGTCGAAGGCCTTTGGAACCATGTAGTAAAGCATATTTTAGGAGGTCCTCTGAAGCTTCCTTTTGAAATTGGTGAGCCTACATAAACAATTATAACCAAATTTATAAGGTATAATGACTCATAAGATACAATTAACTCACAAGTTAATCATGACTTTTTTATGAAATAAAGAATACAATAGATGAAAATATTGACTTACCAAGCCACCACAAATGCTATTGTACCCACCAGATCCTAGTTTATGAGATCCAATACTTGACACCCTAGCTTGGGTTGCTTTTGTTGTATCTCAAAGGCGTCTTTTAGATCCTGGCCGTGTATATGGCCTATAGTTTGGATTATTGTGGGCCTTCCTCTTAAATTTGGCATCTTTCATAAGCTCATCCCATGTCACTTGGTCTGTGATCCAAGCTAGACGTGGATATCTTAAGTCTTTTTTTAGCTTTGACCTTAGATTGTCTCGTTTAGAGTGAATGTATTTCTGAGCAATATCTAAAATAAATTCCTTATTAAAACTAGGATTTCCAAATGCTACTATGACATCCTTAAATAGTTCATCTTTCTTAGCATTTGCTTGCTTCCTCCAATCCATTTGAATGGTATTGCCAAATAATTGTTCTGCACAACGAAAAATGAAGTGAAATAATTTCAACCCCATTTCATCCTTCAAGACATTTCCTTCTGAGGTGAGCAAGATTGTAACTTCTTGCATTCCTTTTGTGGTCACCGAGGATATTGTTGTAGTTATAGGGGTTGAGGTAGATGCCCCTATAGGTACATCAGTCACATTGTCATTTATTTCCTGTATTTACAATGAGATCATCAAACAACCATTTAATCACAAATTAGAATCACAAAGCAACCATGTAATCATCAATATTGCTTTTACTAGTCAACATGTTATGACATTGATAAAAGTAAAATATGAACTAGAAAAGAATAATAAGATAATATTTCCATATAATTATACATGTTCATCTGAAGTAAGCCCTGCACTCCCCAACAATGTCCTCTCCCATAACTCAATTTGCTTAGATATTTCTCTCCTAATTTCAACATTTTCAGGAGTATCTGGTAGGATCCTTAGTATTCTTGATTGTGACTCTATAAGACTCCTCAAGGAAACTTGTTCAGGTGTTGGTGGAAGAACTCTAACTGAACCTAGACTTGATGTAGAGGGCATGCTATGAGGTATTGTGCTTGATGCCACACTTGTGATAGGTGTTTCCGGTCTAGATGTAGAGGGCATGACACATCTTTTTGAAACATCCTGCAAGGCACAAATATAAATATTAAAGTGGTATTATGGCAGAAATAACATAATCAAACCCACACAAACATATGATTGAATCTTACTTTTTGCACAACATTGGGTGTATCGGATGGCATAATTGGATCTTGCATGCCAACAAGATGCATTCTTGGGGGAATTACTCTAGAAATGTCCTATAGAAAAAACACAAATATTAAAAAAATATAAAAGGTGAAATAAGTTAATTAAATGCACAAGAATCTAGATCAAATCTTACCCCTGGCATAATACTAGATGTATTAAAGGGTGTGATAGGTGTTGACACAACTTTAGAGATGGCCTGCATTCCACAAACATAAATTAACATAATATAATACGAAACATAAGATAATTGAACCTATAAAAGATAATTTTCAAACTTACCTCATTCACCATCATAGTAATGTTTTGCCCTTGCCCATTCCTTAGCATTTCAATTAGCCCATTTAAGATCAATGGATCCCCCATAGTAGAATCGGGAGTACCCATTGGCACATTCTTAAAGAAACACATAATGACATAAAATGACAAAATATTAATTAAAGAACATATGCAATTGATATTAGTAATATAAGTCAAATTCACTAGCACATGAACAATAACATACATAATTTTCATTATGTTTCCATACATAAGAAAAACATAAACAATCCTCAACTTCCAAAGTTTTTTCAGCTTTAAGGTATTGTGTTTCTCTTGCTTAGGTGTCAATTGCATAAAGTTCATAGGTGTTGATTGCGTAAAGCTTCCAAAAACAAAAATGTCTTTCAGGTTAATTGTTAAAAGTAAAAAAATAAAATGAAACAACTTTGCCAATTGAAAAAAAATTGCAAGCTATATTCATTGACGTTACAAACATCCAGTAATAGAACACTCAAAATATTCAAATTACTTAATTTCCATTACATTTTGTGTACAATTAAAAACACAGCTACTTCTGAAGTTAGTTCGCTGCCCATGGACTAAGCACCATAATCCTTTAATCCTGCAGGGGCTAGGCATGACACCTTACTCAGGGTTTCTCCATACTGATGTTGCTGACATACACATACAACCTCATCTTTTCAGACTGGGCGCTTCAATCTCTGAGATCAGGGCATATACCAAACCAGGAGGCTTTTAACGGGTATCTTATTTAAATTTTTGTATGTAGTTGTGTTATAACTGTTGTAGCATTGGCTCTGAAACTGCTGCTAGTTCATGCATCAGATGTATGCAAAGGGGGTAGCAAATATGTTGTTATGAAATTCACTAATCAGGACTGAAGTGCCATTTTCTTAATTTGAGTATTTCCTTGAAAAATAATCCACATGACAGTTTTCCAGTGGAGTCAAGAAGGTTATTTAAACCTACACACCCTTCTATGTTCAACGTTGCAGCTGTGATAGGTTGCCAATATATTTATACTGATATTGGCTTTACAAAAACATTGGATGAAACATAAATAAAAAAGCTAACTATAACTTCTACGCTAAAAATAGTTTGCCTTCATGCAAAACAAGCTAATTATAATTTTTTTGTCCTCCAACCAAATCTTAACTTAGGAAATCTTTAGATAGATTACTAGTAAGGATAACTATCAACTATCAATAGACCTTCTAGAAGATCATCTAAAAATAACCAATCTGTAAATGATTACTAAAATAGATTTATCAGAATACGACTATTTCCTTGAAAATGGTGACAACTAAAAATAGCATGGTCTAAGAATAGCTTGGCTCCTTAAGCTTTATTCCACTCTGCTCACGATTAATCCTTTGAATATGGTTTGAAACTCCAATAATTCACTAGTCAATCTTAGTGACTATAATCTGAAAAGCCTAGATTTTCAGCAAACTCTGGCTGAAAATATACGACTTTGGATAGCCTGAAAACTCCCTCGGATTTGATAGCAAACCATTGTTGTGTGTTTTGATTGATTCAATTTTTGAACAAACCTTCACTTTACTATTGTAGGAATGACACAAGAATGAACAAATCTTTACCCTCATAAATCCATCACAAAACACAAGAAAATACATCTCATAAAGTGAATGTTTTTTATTTCAGGGATTGATACCTGCTTACAAACATGATGGAATTATAATTGAACTTCATGAAAATTTTGAAAGGGTAATAGCCAAGGGGTTGGCAGGTGATAGACTGAAAATCGACCCTCAAAACCCTAGATGCTGCTTATGAATTTGAAAATTTGAGCTTTTTGGAAGTAGACACTCTCCCTAAAATGGCTAAAACTGCTTAGAAAATGGTAAAGATTTTCTCAAATCAGGCATTTGAATAGATATTTTGTGAAGAACACTGTTGTAATTCACTGAATGATTGAATTTGATCATAAATCTTCTTCAAAGGCTGCCAAAATGATTAAAAGCACCTGCTAAACTCCTCTTATCCTGATATAGATCATTGCTAGAATAATTGATACTATGCTGATATGTTGCAATTTAAGTGAAGATAACTACTTAAGATTCCTAATGTTCTGCTCTTCTACCGAGCGGGCCTCATACTCTGATTGCACACTTTTATTTGAAACTTTGTGTCTGCTGTTGAAGGGCATGCCTGATAATGCTTCCTACAAATTTGACTTGACATCAAAATTCTCCTCTTGATTGGTTTTGATGAACAAACAAGAGAGACTACGTGATGACCCCACAAATTTTGATTGGAGACAAAGATTCTTTATTGATTCTAAAATTGCCATTTGTAGATGAATTAGTACCTAAAATATGGAGTGCCATTTAGGCACCAACTCTTTTGAGGAACCCAAAGAACAAGTACTCGACATCAGAAGTTGCAAATAGGTGACTTAAACTTGTAATATTTTGCTAGTAGTTGACTATTTGGTTGTTACTTGTTGGCATTGGTTAGTTGTTATGATTAGTTGTAACTGTTCCTAATGGCTTGCTCTTAACTGACAACATTTGGCACCCCTTTAAATTGAATTCTTGTATATAGGGAATACATTTGATCCTTTGCTGATCATCCCTGGTCTACTTCTATGCATAGTTTAAAAAATTGGCGAGTACTTGCTAGATTTGTGGGTACTCACTAATGAAAAACCCAAATGAGTAGTCACATGTATACCTTGGGACCAAGTTTCAGACAAAAATTGTTGCAAGTTTTTTCAAAAAAATCACTTGAATCACAAGAAACTCATGTTTTTCAAAAAACTTGACAAGTGTTTAAAACTTTAAATCACAATTTGAATATTTTTCAGTTGCTGCAAATGGCTAGGGCATGATTCAAAGATTTTCCAATTGCTGTGAATTAATTTAGGGCATGATTTGAAGATTTTTTAGATGTTGTGAACAGATTTATGGCATGATTCGAATTCTAGATGCTGCGAACAAATTTAGGCCATGATTTAAGGATTTTTCCCTTTTCGAATTTTCCAGTGCATAGACTTCATCTAACACTTAAAGCTTCCAAGTTGCAATTTTCACCTTTACTTGTAATCTCTCATGTACTAGTTACAGACAATTAGCTTCACCAATGTGCTTTACTATAGATTAACACATGTTCACAATAAGAATACACACATAAACAAAAAAATAAATATTAAAGAAATAAGTACACATAATAAATATATCCATTCTCAATATAATAATAAATAACTAATACTGAACCTGTAAAGAGTTAATTATATCAAGTATTGAATCCTCACAACCATCTTAAAGTGAACATGATGATCAAACAATGTCATTCTCACATGAAATATCCTCATCTGATGGTATAAATGCACCATCATTAATGGGCCCTAAATCCACAAATAAATTAATACCATAGTTTTCATGGTCTTCTTCACCTTCAACTACAGGTAAATGAAAATCAATAAATTCATCATCTTCATGGACTTGATGCTCATGTGGTTGCTCATATCCTTCAGAAACTTCAGTAAACTCATCATGATCTTCATCTTGGTCATATGCATCATTACCAATAAATTTTTCATCATCTCCATCTTGGCCATCTGTGTCTTCAAGGGGGACTTCTGCATCTTCAAGAAAATCATGGTCCTCTACATCTTGAACAAATGTTACTCTTCGTCCTCTTGGATCATAATCAATCACGAATGACCAACCAGGTTGTTCTAAATTGGGAATGAGAAATATCTACTCACATTGATTTGGAAACACATAAGGTTCAGAAGTGGCTTCAAACCTAGATGTATTGATCATATGGAATCCATTCTTGTGCAGAAATATAGTTTTGTCTTCACCCACTTTGATAAGCTTGTACCATTGAACACAAAAAATAACTTTTTTGAAAGATATAAAATCAAGCTCTATAATATCCTCCAACACTCCATAATAGCGAAGTGTGTTTGTGATTGGTTGTCTATCATTTGCATGTGAACGACATTCCACCTCAAATGATGCTGAAATTCCACAATCATAAGTTTGTCTCTTGTCATCAACCTTTTTGATGTGAAAATGATGACCAAAATTCCACATTCCTTTGTAATATGTTACCTGTATTCATATAAATATTAACTAATTAGATTCAAGGATGAAAAAGTTAAAAGGAAAATCACTAAATACCTCAAATATGTTAGTATATATGCATCACCTCCCCATTTCTAGATCCTTTAACAAAATTTAGTTGTTGTTGTGTCACTCTATTCTTCCCCTTTGTTGCCTCATGTTCAATATTGGTCTTTAGCCAATTCCATGAGCATCTAACTGGCCATTTTCTTTTATGGGCTGCAGGAAGTCCTCGAGCAGTGTTTTGACCATGTCTATTATATACATTGGTCCATGCCTTTTCATCCTCTAAGTTCTTTTGTTCAGTGTACTTCTCCATCCATTCCAACATAAAGTCAGAATTGTATGCAACATACAAATGTAATGACTCCCACTCCTTAGCATCTACAATGAAAAATAGAATTTTTCAATAAATTAATAATGATTTAAAGCTATGTCCTATAAAATTTAAGATAAAAACAATTACTTCAAACATTTTTGTATACCTTTTATCCTCTTTGAAGTCCCTTGACCCTCTAATTTTTCTCTTTCAAATGATTGAGGTTGGTTACCATCCCATAATCGAGGAGCTTCAAGATGTAATTAAGGTAAGTACTCACTCAAATAAACCATTGTTTGGAAAACCATGTACCCCTCAACCATGGACCCTTCCGGTCGAGCCTTTTGCCTCACAAATTGTTTTAGAACCTTCATATATCTCTCCATGAGCCACATTGTCCGAATATGGATAGGACCACACTGTTCAATCTCTTCTACTAGGTGTACAAGGTAGTGCTCTTGAGAATTGAAGAAGCTCGGAGGGAAGTACATTTGAATATCACACATCAAAAGTGGAACATTCCTCTTCCAATAATTCAATTCATCCTGATGTATCTCTTTAGATGAAACCCACCTATAGATATTAATGTGTATTATAATAAAGACTTATTATTTGTTCAAAACTAAAGGAATAAACGTATATAAAGGTATTACCAATAATGCACTTCAAAGGATAAGATTCATGGAAGAGTATGCATGATGGATTCAAAATACCTCAAATATTTGGATAATTTGTAAATAGTTAACGTGACATCATGATCAAAGGTGCTCGGTATTGCTGCGGGCAACACATACTACATGACCATTAACAAAAACAATGTTAAAATATGCATGAAATTATGTTATCACTAAGATATACAAATTTCTAATTATGTTGCCAACAAATGTGACATTCTAAAAAGTTACCTTAATCCAATTGTGCCAATCATGTGTTTTTAGCCCTGAGAACTCTGACCCATCTCTTGTGAATAAGTTTTTTAATGTCGCACCAAAACCAGAAGGAAATCTTATGCTTTTCATTGTATCAATGATGTTTTCTTTCTCCCTTGACGTAAAAATCCATGGAGCATGAAAAAATGTGTTGTTTTCATGCAACCACATGTTTGGCATGATATTGGCAACTTGGAGGTCCTTTCGTAACTTTATTTGTGCTTCAAGGTTGGTTCCATTTAGATGTTTCCACAAACACTCTGCCACATTTTTCCCGATGTGCATAGTATCAAATAGGTGGGCTATTGGCAAGTTCTCATAATATTGTAATTTGTAAAAAATAGATAGTCTTTTCATTCCTAGTGGAAAGCCTGTCACTTCTTTTTTGTCATATAGTGCTTTCCACCTAGCAGGGTTCATCTTTCTTGGCTTCCTCATTTCCACCTCCTTTCCATTGAACTTTTTTTTGTCACGCACTCGATAGCGATGATTTTGTGATAAAAATTGTCTGTACTCATCATACACAATTTTATTCAGATCCTTTGACTTCCTATACAATGTTTTCAGCCCACATGATGGACAACCATGTTTCCCCTTTGTTTGTAGCCCTAAAATAAGAATGGAAATGATATTTAGTAAAATGGTAAAATGAATAAAATAATTAGAAATGTAATTTATAATATATTACCACAACAAACAGAGAGTCCCGGAGCATCATGGATTGTCCAGATAAGGATTGCATGAAAGAGGAAGTTTCTATCATTGATAGGTCTTGATACATCATACATATTTACACCATCCCATAATTCACGAAGCTCATCAATGAGGGGCTCCATGTATACATCCATATCCTTTACCTGATACTTCCCTAAATAAACAAAAAGTTTTTTATTAGAATTTAACTAAGTTAAATTTTTCTTTTATATAATTTTCAAGAAACCATTGCATTAATATGCTCTAGTACCTGGTATGATAAGAGTTAACATTGGATGCTCCTTTTTCATTGCCATCCAAGGGGGGAGATTGTTGTTAATAATGAAAATTGGCCAAACAGAATATGTTGTTCTAAGATCTCCAAAAGGATTGACACCATCCATTGCTAGAGAAATTCTTGCATTCCTTGGCTCATTTCTTAAATGTGGCCATTTTTCCTCAATCTCTTTCCATTGTTTGCTATCTGCAGCCATACACATGACACCATCTTGGCTCCTCCCTTGTGCATGATAATGCATATATTTTGCCAACTCCTTGCATTTGAACATCCTCTCAAATCTTGGCTTTAGTGGAATGTGTCGTAGTACTTTATAAGGAACCTTCTTGGATACTTGATCTTGACGATACCTGTTTGTGTGACAAACTGGGCACTGTTGCAAATTTGCATTATTTCCATAGTATAGTATATGGTCATTTGGACATGCATCATATGTATTGTACTCCATTCCAATGTCTTTCATCACTGAAGATACTTCTCTATGAGAATGAGGCAACTTATTGTCCTTTGGAAGTATTTTGTTTGCCAAAAGTCTACATGAAGCAACAAATGATTTTTATAAGATAAGTATACACAATATTCGAAACTTTCAAGACATTTAGATCATTAATTTATAAGAATATTGAATCCTACCTTAATATATCGGTAAAGCATGTGTTTGTCAATCCATGTGTAACCTTCAAGTTCAACAACAACATAAGTGTCGCCAATATAGAACTATCTGCATTTGGGAAAAGAGGTGTCCTAGCCAACTGAGCTAGGGGTGAATCAATAACTTCTTCAGAAGATGTATAGAAGTCTTGGATAAATTCATTGATACTAGCCTCATTTATTTGTGAAGTGGTTTCATCCATAAATGTGTCTTGTTCTTCATCTTGAGAGCGGCTATCATCAGTGACATCCATTGGTTCTTCAAGAATATCGGGAACTGGAAGCGGCTTTTCACCAAAAAATCAATTGAAATGATCAATAATAATTTATTAAATAATATGCATATTTATTTATGATAAGAATAACAATTTGTTAATTATAGTGTGCCTCTTCTATATAAACTCCATACTTCAATTTATGGATACCAACAAGTTGCCGCTTCTTTAGTTTCCTATTTTGGCACGTTTTGCAAGTGCAATATATCATTTCATTAAAGTATTCATTTGTCCCTGGAGCAGGTCTTGCTGCCCGTTCATCTGAATATTCAGATGATGATGATGTACTATTTCCCTGAATGCACCATGTACCATCAACAATAAGAGTACAACTTTTAACTTGAGTATTACTTCTTTTTGAAAAGAACATGACTCTTAGGTGCATGATATGATACAGCTTAAGAAACTTGAAAATTTGAAAATGTGGTTTTAAGGTTACTAAGTTACTAGATTCTTCAAAAACAGACTTTGTGCCCGCTCTGGGAGCATTTGGGTATGGGAGTAGCCTGGGGAGCACCTGGGAGTGCCCAGGCAGCCCAGGGTTGCAACCTATCATTGACTGATTTGATGCATCTAAACACCTTTGTACAACTTATTTGTCAGTTTGTTCAGGCCATACTTATACTAAGTTTGACCCATATATCAATCATGATCATCATTTTTTGTTGCAGTAATTTGTGATCTATTTTAGCTTTGGGTTTCAAATTAATTTCAAAGGTTTTTTTTTTTAAGGTGTTTACTAATTTGGAGGGTTTTATTGATGTCACAGAGTTTCATAATTCATGTAAATTACTCTAAAACATATGTTTTTTCATCACTAACTAGTCCAATCTTTCAATCATAAAAATTATATGAAACATTACTCTATGTGCTACCAATTAAATCCTAGGTTAGTGTTTCATTTCATTAAAATGATACTGCAAATACCAAAAACAACAACATAAATACCTGGTCTGCCATTTCGTATAGACACCCAAAAAATAGCCTAATAGAAAGCTACAAAGCAAAGTGTGTGGATGCTAGTTAGGATCATTACATAAATAGCTGCTGAAATATATGAAAACATGTATCCCAAAAAAAACCTATAAATTATACTAAAATATAGCTTGAGCGACTAAAAAATATGAAAATTCAATTAAAACTTACATAGAAATTGATTATAAATTGCTGATGTAGAATAACCTGAAATACATGGATTTAAATTAATTATAACAGTCCACATACAATTACCATATACAATAATTTAGAATTACCATATACAATTTATTTAGAATTAGCCCAACTGACTCTGATCAAAAGATAATCAATATTTTACTTGCCTAGTTAATGGATGTAAATCACTAACAAATACAAAATGAATGATAAATGCAAAATCTATTATTTTATTAAATTTATCTCTGTTATGTGTACACTTCATTAAAGACAGTTGTTGAGCAGATCTAAACTGTGTATACATATCTCCCTACTTGTACTAATCCCACAACAACTTGCCTTACAATAATATATCCAGTTCAACTTCTTTTTTTTCTCAATATGATTCTACTAGTCAATGACCTTGGAATTGTTTGTCTCATGGTTTCATTGCCGAGTTTGCTCAAGATAGGTTTAGTCAAAGCTTTTACACAAAGATTTAAATTGTCGAGAGTAACTTGCAATATTCAGCCTCCAAAAACTGTATATATTTTTACCATAAACCAGGTGTAGATTCAACACAAGCATAATAAAATCATATATCCCTAAAACCCTATCATACTACACCTGACATAATAGGTTTATAACCCATTTGGTCTTTTAAGTATTGAGAACATAATAACAGAAATAAAACCATTTGACAAAGCATTTTGGGTATAACTACTAGTCACAAAGCCAAGAATCCAACAATAACAGAGAAGGTAATAGCTTGCACCAAACTATAGGTCATTAGCACTATTATCCCATGTATTATAAACCCAAACGAACTACTATTGCCTAAAAAGTCCAAAAAACAATGAATTTTCAAACCACAATTTAATTCAAGTTTTTCAAAACTATTAAATGGAAGATAAAACCAAACAAATACTTAAACCTTTTGGGGGAGTCGAACACCATTAACCCATTCAAGAATTTGCAACCTTTAATCATTTCCAAATTTCCAGTTTAGTCATCTTGCTAAAGTATAGAGGGAAATATGTTACCATTCTCAATGTAACAATACCCATTTCACAGACCTCTCAAAAGAAGCAGAGGACTCACCCCCATCTCCTAATTTCACCCTTGTCATGTGTTCTTCCTTTTTCCTCCTTTCCTCTTCATGTCCCTTGATCTCCACCTTTATCTCCTCATTTCACTGCATGCCTCCCATCTCTGTTCCTCTTTGTGGATTTTCTCCATCATGCTCTCTATTACCTTTACTCTCACCTCATGGAAAGTAAAAGCCATTCCCACTTCACTTAACTCTATCCTTCATTGCTACCTCTTTTTGGAGTACACTGCATTGATCTTCCTATGTCATGTAGATATATTTTATTAATATTTAACTAATAATTTGCAATTAGTCAATTCAACCATGAATATAACAACCGGAGGTACGTCCTTAGGCCTAAAACCCCAATCCCTATCCCGACGATGTGAGGACAGCTAGGGAACAACCCCTAGGCATCCCCAATTTGCAAAAAAAAAGAGGGAATGTCTCAGAAACCCAAGGAATTCCCTACCTGCAGTCGAGGATGGCAGGGGATGTCTGGGATGTCCCCCGATCGTCCCGAGGATGGCCAAGCATCTCCTATGGCAGGCTTTAATTTTTTTATTTTATTTTTTAAACACATTTAACTTTAACAGAGGTGATTTTGGGCTAGTAAGAGGCTAACTCCACATCAAACTCTGATATCTCAATTCCAACAACCCCCATATTTTTTCTTTTTTCCTTTTTGAAACCAAGCCAAATGGAAGAACACAACATAACATTACAAACTAAGTTCTTTAAAGTAGAGTCAGATATAGTATTTATTTCAATCCATAAGCACTGCTATTTAAAGGCATACATTTGTCATGGGAGTTTCATCATAAAATGAACTATCATTACTTTCCAATACAAAATACCTCAGAACCAAGATGATAGTGAAGATGCCAGTCTGATACTCAGTTTGCAGACCTGTTGCTACTGCTACGAAATGTGATAGTCCTTTGTTTACCAAAGGAACTTCACCAAACATTCAGTTATGAGCATGGACTGAAGTTGGCAGAAGTACATCCAACTCAACCCCCTTTTTCCACATCATTGAACACCCCAACTGTGAATCTTTCTGCTGTAGTAATAAGCTTGGAAGCACTTCCCTACACCCAACACATGGAATAAAGCATTACTAACTGGTAGCAGGTCCACAGTGGTAGAAATAATTGTATGGCTGATCACCAACAGCTACAAACAGTCATTCCATTATACACTGTGACTTCCCAGCTGTAGCAATGGGATAATAATGTGCCCAGATTAACCCATAACACTTACAAAGGCTTGGAACAGACAAATATAGGCCCGATTTCACTAATATTATGCTATAGGTCTATCATCCTACTATAGCATTAGGCTCAGTGAGTGTCCAACTTCACTCAGCACTCAGAAATGGTATCAAACTGATTATTGCAGGTCTGTAAACTAAACAATGGCTGATGTGCAGGTCTGCTAGTCACTGCACTCAAAGAAAACCCAGAAACAACTAATTTCACCTCCTAAATTGTATTAAATCCCTTCCAGCTATAGCAAAGGGTTTCATATGCTTCCAGCCTCTCCATATCACTGTCAATGACAAAGCACACCAGCTCTAGGTCCATTAATCATTTTCATTCATTCCAGTTTAGTTTGAGTGTTGGAATAGAGGTGGTTTTGGGCTAGTATATGTTAAGGCTCTATAATGTATATATGCATGCATTATCCATGTTTTCATATGAATATTTAAAATTTCCATATATATTTAAAATTTTCCCTATATTTTATATAGTTGTCCCCTTTGCCATCCCCAAAATTGAGTTTATTGAGGTTAAATGCATAATGGAAACACTCATGGAGGTTATTGAGTTTAAATGCAAGAAATGATAAATGTATGAAAGCAGGGATGGCTTTTAATGTATCACTTGGTCCAATAGAAGAAAAAGGAGAAAGTATTGTGGAAAGAATTGATCAGATCAAGCTAACAAGCCATTGGATCATTGTTAAGAACAAATTAACAAGCACATCTAGGATGCCACACCATTTGATCATTGTTAAAAAACTTCAAAACAAAAAATAGAAATGAAGCTGAATTTTAGATTTGAAAGCATTCGGGTCACACATCTTGATGCCACCAAAGAGAGTTACATCATTAAAAGGAAAGAAAAGTAATAAGGAGACGAACAACAAAACCTCAATTTTTCTTGTAAGCTCTATTTTAGGGTCAACAAGATGCCATCTATTAAAGTGCCAAAGGCACAGGCCTTTTGTTTTCCCTGTGATAGAAGAAACGAAATTAACAGAGGATCAGTTACAAAGTACATTGATAGATTATTACTTACAATACAATTTTGTCCTATCATGGAAATGGACTAGTACTAAATAAAATTTTAGGCAGGTGGTTTTTTTGTTGTAAAATTAATACTCACCTACTAGGAAATGCATCATGCATGGCAAATCTTTACTAGGCCAACTCTCTACCAAAATGTGGGCCTTAAAAGTGTTCCATGCATCCCAAGACTAGGGATGGTTTATATCCCCAATGTTAAGGGATTCAATGAAAAAGTCTCGTCCATCAATCAACAACAAACTGAGCTGAGGAGATTGTTGGACACTACTAAATGAAATCCAAGAATCAAACTTTTAAGCCGAGCAATCTTGATGGTATGAAGATTACACATACTAGCAAAAACTCACCCTATTGTAGTCCCTATTCTAAAGTTACCAATTTGGCACAAGTAGGGAAGTAGCTGGCAAAGGTTAACAAATTTGGCTTTACTTGTGAAAATTATATTTATGCTTATACATTTTGCATACATGTCATGGATTTGATCCTTAATGATTTCCTGGTGCAGATCAGAGGTTCCAGTGGTGAGATGGATTGCTAAAGAGGCTCCGGAAGGGAAGCTCTTGGAAGACTAGGCTAACAAATTAAGGGCCTCAGAGTGTCAGCTTGTGGATGCCAGTACTGGATTTTCTGAGATCTTTGCTATTAAAGATGAGCCAGAACTCACCAACATTAAAAAGGCTACCTTTTTGAGTGCATCTGTTATGAAAAATGTTGTCTTGCCAAGACTGGAGGTTGTTATAGATGAGGAGAAGAAGGTTACCCATTCTGATCTGATGGATGATACCGAGAAGGCCATTCTTGATCCACAGAAAGCCAAAGTAAAGTTGAAGGCTGATAATGTTGATATTTGCTACTCCCCTATTTTTCAGAGTGGGGGAGAGTTTGATTTAAGGCATGGTGCTGTTAGCAATGATGATTATCTTTACTATGATGCCACTGGTGTTATCATTTGTGCAATTGGATCCAGATATAACAATTATTGCTCAAATGTGGCAAGGACTTATTTGATAGATGGGTAAGTGCACCAAGATGGTTCCCAAAAAAGGGGCTTAAGTGGCCACTTTTTTTCTGAAATCAGGAAATACTGACCTTGGACGTGAAATTGAGGATAGCTACACTCAAAATTTTTTGATGGAACAAAAATAAGGACCACAGTGCTCCGAGTCTACTTTCTAAACTACTAATTTATTTTGAAAATGGTTGAGATTAAGGGGTTCAAAAGAGGGACACACACAAATTGCTGTTGTTTCTGTCAGAAAAACATAACATAGCAACTCTTGTGTGACCCGAGCATGGTGGACTTTTTTTTAGTATTTTTAAAATCGCTCTGGTCAGAAGTTAGATAATAGTATGTAGTAAGGACTGGATATTTTCTGATAATTTTTCAATGAACATTGATTTTTAATTTTCTAAGGGGCACTTCCTAA